>JAJOZX010010896.1:0-120083 GCA_023014485.1 Bathynomus jamesi
ATGTAGGAGAATTTCGATTATGATTGATCGAGGTCCGTGTGTAATGGTAGCGCATCCAACCGGCAATTGGAAGGCCCTGGGTTCGATTCCCGGGCGGTTCGCCTCATTTTTCATTTATTCGTTATTCCTCTTCCTCGTGTGCAGAGACGCTCCTTATTACTTAACGTCGTTTCTATTCATATATACATATATATATATATATACATATATATACATATATATATATACATATACATATACATATATATACATATACATACATATATATATACATATACATACATATATATACATATACATATATATATATATATATATGATTGATAAATGTCTTGGCGGACGGCCGAAGGAAGAGAATTAAAAATAAAATTATTATCATGTAATGATTGAGTAAAGCTTTGCCGCGTAGCGCTCAACCCTTTCTAGCATGTTTAAATCCCTACTCGTGTATGGCGGCCAAAAGCGAATAGAACCTTTTAAGCGAGGCCAGACGAGCAATCTATAATAATGACAATACTCTTGGGTTTATACCCAAAATTACCAGAGACCAACCAAACCCATTAATTTCATAGTCTTACTGCTAGCGGCGAACGCATAGTTCCAAAAAAATTTAAAATTCATAAATAACAAAGACATCTAGTTCTTTGTCATTCGAGACTATTATGCATCACCTTATACCGGGTGTCCGAGAATTATCTGTACAATTTTTGGCTGTTATTAAAAGTCAACCATGAAGTGTAGAAATTCCAGTGTTGTCCCATTTTACAGAGAAACTCTAAGTTTTTTCTGATATCAAGTTTTGACAAGTTTTTTCTTTTTTGTACGCATGTGACAGACATTGATTATTTAAAAGCAAGAATCACAGCTGCTATTGAGCGAATTGATGTGGATATGCTGCAGCGTACATGGCAACATTTGGATTATCGATTGGATGTTTTGCGAATCACTGATGGTGCACATATCGAAGGTTTGTAACAACGTTACTTTATAAAAGAAACTTTTGAAAATACAGATTCTAAATAATCTTGTTTAAGAATTTTACGTGTGTTATCAAGAATTTTATTAAAAGATGAAATTGTACAGATAATTTTCGGACACACTGGAATTTCTAAAAAACTTGTCAAAACTTGATATCAGAAAAAACTTAATGAGATTCTCTATAAAATGGGACAACACTGGAATTTCTACACTTCATGGTTGACTTTTAATAACAGCCAAATCTTGTACAGATAATTCTCGGACACGCTGTACATTCTACAGTACAATTAGACTCCCAACCGAAATACCCGAGATAAGCGTAACTTCAAAAACATATATCGATGTTGAATTTCATTCTTTCATTTATGGAACCATTCTTCCATTTCAAAAAGAAGATGAAGAAGAATAATGAAAGGTAGCTTTTGACGATTGGGAATTGTTTGCGCGTGAATTTTAAAATTAATCTCCACTTCTTTTGAAAGACAAAAGCTTCAATAAGAAATTAATTCAAAAACTTCAGCTGCGGAGGGGGAAAAAAAAAAAAAAAAAAATTCAAGGAAAAGTCAGAATTTTAATCTTTCTCTTATCAAAATTATTATATATTCACATGAGGGTGGGCTGAAAAGTAATGCCTTCGCTCAAATAAACTTTAAACGGGTTGAAGGATTTTATCGAAACAAAAACAGATATGTACCTTAGAGTTTATTCTTCAAAACGATACAGTTACTTTTCTATAAAATCACCCTCTACCTCCATACATTTACGCCAACGATAAATGAGTTTTTGAAATCCATCCCGGTAAAACTCGGAGCTTTGACTACGAAGCCAAAATTTCACAGCGGCCTTAACTTCTTCGTCAGACTCGTAGCGATTTCCACGGAGATGTTCTTTAAGTTTAGGAAAGAGGTGAAAATCGCATGATGCTAAATCGGGGGTATATGGTGGATGCGGCAAGATGGTGAATTGCGGATCCTCAATTGCTTCTCGCGTTTGAACACTGGTGTGAGGCCGTGCGTTGTCATGGTGACCAATGACTGCGTTTTTGTGGGTGCGAACCCTCCTGATCCGTTTTTTCAACTTCTTCAGAGTTTCAATATAACGTGCGGAGTCGATTGCTGTCCCTCTTTCCATAAAGTCTTCGAGAACACCACCATTGATATTCTAAAAAACAGTCATCACTTTTCCAGCCGATTTTTGAACTTTGAATTTTGAATTTTTTTGGTTGCGGTGAATTTTTGTGCCGATATTCCATGGATTGCCATTTATTTTCAGGGTCATAATGGTGGGCCCACGTCTCGTCTCCTGTCACAATGGTGTGCAGAAATTCATCATCTTCATTTTCGAAGCGCTGCAGATTTTCTTGGCAAATGCATAGGTCTCTCAGTTTTCATCTCGGCAGTGAGCATCTGAGGCACCCATCCGGCGCAGACCTTTTGGTAACCGCGAATACTGATAGTGTGTTGTGTGTCCCACTCGGTCTTTGGAGATATCGAACATTGCAGTAATTTCATTTTGTTTAATGCGACGATTTCCACGAATCAGTTCGTTAGCGTAGTTCCGAAGAGACTCGTCGGTTGCCGTTACAGGCCTTCCACTTCGCGATTTGTCTCGGAAATCTTCTTGTCTTGCTTCTCCTTTATTACACTTGCCTCGCCCAACGTCGAACGGTACTCACATCAACAACACACGGTTTGCCGTACACATCTTGCATTCGCCGATGTCTATGGGAGCAACACTTTCCGCGGTCAAAAATTCGATTACGGCACGTTGCTTGAAGCGAACGTCTTTACTCTTTTCCAGTGTAATCGATACTGAACCAACGTGTGGAATGAGTGTAGGCTATATTAGGCTATAACACAAAACCGGTTTTATCTGGCTACCTCTACACAACCCAGAATTATTCAAGTAGAGGCATTACTTTTCAGCCCACCCTCGTATATCTATAATAATGATAAAAGGACGTGTGTGTGTGTGTGTGTGTGTGTGTGTGTCCCAGCCATAACTCCAAAATGGAAGCAGCTACAAACATGAAACTTCACACACATTGATTAGGTCCCCAGGTTGTGCACCTGGGTGCTAATAAATTAAATAATAAAAATTACTGGGCCCAAAAGCCCCAGCACCGCGATTAAACTAGAAAAAAGAACGCAACCGTGAAAATTTTGAGCTTCACATTGTGTCGAGATTTCTGAATCTTAAGATGTTCATGACTAATTAATTATTTGGTCAAAATTATAGAAAAGAACAGTCATGAAAATCTTGAGCTTCACATATAATTAAAATTACTGGGTGTGTGTGTGTGTATGTGTGTATATATATATATATATATATATATATATATAATGAACAATGAATTACTCCTACATCCATATAACACTGGTCTGAGTTTGAAAATGTTTTCCTGAGGTCAAGGTTTTTTTAGTTGTTCTTTTATAATTTTTGCATGATGAATTCAAAAATATAACTCATTTTGCTCAATCAGGTCAGGTTTTTATGCTATCTCAATTTTAAAAAAATAGATAATTTGAAAATAATCGTTATGAAATTAGCAAGTTTATTTTTTTTAAAACGGACTTAAATTGACAGAAAATGTACAAAGTATATAAAAAATGGTACAGTAGTACAGTTAATGTGGACGAAAGGGCTTTCTCAAAAACTTTCGTCTGTGTTCCACAGCTGGAACGTCTCTCTTGAGGCACCAGCAGTAGTCCGCGAGCATGTTCACATCCCAGCGGCCCTGGTACCTCTCTTCCATCACTCGAATATCATGGTGGAAGCGCTCTCCTTGCTGACATCACCGCAGTTGTCCGGAAAGTAGTCTAAATGCGAGCTGAGAAAATGCATCTTTGGACATACGTGCACCAAGAGCCTGGAAGCTCTGCAGGAGCTCCTCGACAACACGTTCGTACTCTGGACTTCGGTGGTTGCCCAGAAAATTCATGACAATGGACTTGAATGCGAAAAATAATAAAAAAAGGCAAAATAATAAAAAAAGGCAAAACAAAAGCTTTTATTTACAGAACGTGCTCAATATGTCCACCATTGTTTTCAATACACAAATTCAGACGTGATACCCAGTCAGCAAGCACACGGTGAATGATGTCAGAGTAATGGTGTTACATGCCCCAATAATGCGCTGCCGCAAATGTTCAACACTCCTAATTTTCTCTGCGTATACCAGCGCTTTCAAGTGGCCCCAGAGATAAAAATCTAGTGGCATGAGATCCGGGCTTCTAGCTGGCCATTTCACAGACCCTCGACGTCCTATCCAATGACCAGGGAATTGTTGGTACAGGTATTCCCTTACTTGGGTGTTGTAATGTGCAGGAGCGCCGTCTTGCTGGAACCATGTTGGAAAATTTCCTTCTTCGTTCAAGACACTGGGAAATGCTTCTTCCTTGAGCATACGTAGGTAGGTGCCTCCAGTGACATGTTCATCGAAAAGAGGGGGCCTATGATGCGATCCTTCCAAATGCCGCACCATACCATCACCCGAGATGCACCTTGTTCCTTTGAAGAGGTATACCAGTGAGGGTTGTTTTGAGACCAGTAGCGGGTGTTCTGTCGATTTACCTCGCCATTTCCATAAAAAACAGCCTCGTCACTGAACAAAATGGTGGACGGGAAATTGGCATCCCGAGCATATGAATTATGGTTTGTAGAAACAGAAAAATATGAATTTCTCCTATGATGCCGGACTTATGGGACACCCTGTATATATATATATATATATATATATATATGTATTTTTTTTGTAGACACGAACATACCTTTAGGTCTCCGCATATCATCCAATTGTGATGTTTGTACTTCAAAACAGTTAGCAAAAGCTCCATGTTACTATAACTTTCAGTCATCTGCACCGAGTGACCCACCGGAACAGACACGACCTTGTTACCATTGTAGAGTAGTACTGCTTTCAAGCTTCTGCTTGAGGAGTCGATGAAGAGCCGCCATTCTGTAGGGTCATACGCTAAACCCATAGCTGCAATGAGGCCGCTGACGTTGTTACAGTAAACCAGCGAAGCTTCTTCGTCCAACGTGAAATATTCTCGAAACTCTTCTTCGCGGCTGCGATACCAGAAGAATGTTGTTTCTGGAGCTAACAAACGATTTTCGCGAAGACGTGACCCTAGCAACTGAGCAGATTCTTTGGACAAGCACAAATCTCTTGTCAAATCGTTCAACTCAGCTTGGCTCAAAGAGTTTGGGTTGACTTGTCTCAGCAGTAGGTTGGTATGTACCAGATATGTTACCGTCATCCATTTCTTCATCTGAGTCGGACGACGAATCAAAGTTGTCGGGCGGTGTTGGAATTGGAATTTCTGGTCCATGAGGCACTGGCTTTATGGCAGATGGCACGTCTGGATACTTTACGTGTTGCTTGTTTTTCGATTTATGCCTAAAAGGAAACAGATAAAGACAGATAAAGATAAGATAAAGACATATCTCATATATTGTCAGGCATATTTTTGTAAGTATAAAATGAAATCATACTAAATTCATACTAACTTACCTTGTAGGTTTGTCATACAGAAATAACAGTCAGTAGTATGATCTCTTCCTTCCCTCCACACCATTGGGACACCAAAAGGTAGACACTCTACCTTCTTGTGGCTCCAGCGCCGCAGACTTTCAACGCACGTTTTGCAGCATATGTGAGGGGCAAAGGCTTTGTCCTGGTCACCAAGTTTAACTCCAAAGTAGGCGTGATAGTTTTTCCTCACAAAATGTGTGATGTTTGACTGCCGGTCTGACATAGTGACTTTACCACAGATGTAGCAGAACCTGTTTAGGTCATTCTTGCACATTCTATTCATGCTGAAAAAAAGTAATGACAATCGTAATTAGAAATAAGTTGTGTCTGTTTATTATATAGAGCTTGGCTAACACGTGGCTAAAATGTAAGTCTGTTTTAAAAAAATAAGCTTGCTCATTTCATAACGATTATCTAATTTTTTTAAAATTGAGATAGCATAAAAACCTGACCTGATTGAGCAAAATGAGTTACATTTTTGAATTCAGCATGCAAAACTTATAAAACAACAACTAAAAAAACCTTGACCTCAAAAATGACGCAGACCAGTGTAATTTTTATATTCATTCATATAATTCTTATGTTTATATAATCCTTATATTCTTATTCATATATTCATTTTTACATATCAAGCCCCAAATCGTATCACGCTGACACGAGTTTGGATAAAACTTTGATTTGCTTTCTATTTTATAATTGGTGAATTATTTCTTTGTAAACTACGTAATCAGTTTGTGTAAAACCCAAAATCGTATAACGCTGACACAAGTTTGGATACATTTTTGATTTGTTTTCCATTTTATAATTGGTTAACTATTTCTGTTTAAACAACTTAATCATTTTTGTAGACTTAGCTTAATAATGTAATCTTGTTCATTTTTTGTATACATTATCTCTTCGTTGTAAAAGATGAAGTCATGTCCTGCTTAGCGTTTAATTTTTAATCTTAAGCCTTTCATTTTGGCCCATGTGCATGTTTGTTTGTAATTTGTGATGGGAAGGCATATTTCAATTTCCATTTTTAGTTAACTCGGCAGATCATGATGATATCAGATCTGTCAATATGCGGTTTAAAAATTTAAAAATACGGCTTCCTCTTGCTTAGCAATCTAGGCATTGATACAGCAAAAATATGTTTTGTCTTTAAATGTTTTGCAAAGTAAATCAGCCTATTGAGAATAAATCGGATCAGCATTAAATAATAATGAGGTAAGGAAACAATTGGATATAAAAACCCATAAAATTTCTCCAATGTTCATTCTGACTAGACTGATCTAACTTAGAGGCTGAGCATTACCTGTAATATTTTAGCAATAAATTACCGTACGAAAGTCTTTATCTTCTACGAGCCTTGCTCTCTTCAGAGAACTTAGTCTTAAATAGAGAAAAATAACTTCCCGATACGTTATAAGAAGAAATCGGAGAGTAGTATAGAAGAAAACTACTACGATTCCCTATACGGTATCAGCTACTCCAGAGTAACAAATCCGTTGCTGCCACCTAACCAGAACCCCCGTCAACTTCGAACCGACCAAGGCCATAGACGGAGGGGTTAACAATATATATATATATATATAATATATAATATATATATATATATATATATATATGTGTGTGTGTGGGGGGGGGGGTCTCGCGTCTTAAGGTACCTAAGCACAAAAATTAAAATTCGTCAGAAATCGCCTCCAAAGTTCAGCAATATTCTGGCAATAGTATCTCTGTTATTAATTGAGTTAGAACGTTCATTTTTGGCTAAATTAGAGTTCTAAGTATGCTAATGAAGATGTTGATGAGTTTTTGGAATAGATTTTTATATTTTATATATATATTTTTTAATTTTTTGATTTTCTTATGCCGAACTTTGGGTGAACTTTTGGCTGGCGATAGAGGTGAAAAAAGTAGTTCACTTCATAAGGTTTTCAACCATACTTCTAGTGTCGTAAGGTCATTATAACCCAAACCACACGATAGAGGAAAGGTGAAAATAGTGATATCCATCAAAACACGTTTTCGCCTGTGGTGGCGCTTAGCTACCTTAAGACGCGCGACCCCTCATATATATTGATTAGGTCCCGAGGTTGTGCACCTGGGTGTTAATAAATTAAATAATTAATTTCAAAAAATTAAATGACGTCATCAAGATAATTACGAATATATATATATATATATATATATATATATATATATATATATATATATATACCTTTGGTTAGCTTCCGCCCGAATTGTTCATTCTGACGAAGGTCAAGCTTTTCACTCCACCTTAGACCTACAGTTTAACGTGGAATCCGAACCACGCCCCATCAGCAGCCAAGCGTCTAAACCACTTGGCCACCTAGGGTTAGGTCAACTGAATGCTGAGTGCTTTAACGAAAATATTACGACTTAACTGAACCAATCGTCAAGGGCGTACAATTAACCTAACCGGACACTTAATTAATCTAATTGGGCATATAGTTCACCTAACCGGGCACACACACACACATTATATATATATATATATATTAAAAACTCAACATAGCAGAAACTTGCAAAAATTAACTACGAATTGGAGAAAAAGCGAGATTTTCCGAAAACAATGATCTTATCAAGGGTGGGAGGAGTCAAAGGTTATATAGGTGGACAATAGAAGATGGAAGGGAGCCAATCCCTTTGGCAACTTCAAACTCATTTTCAAAAGATTCTTCAGCGTGCCGTGCCATCAAGATTGAAGTTACAACACTGAACCCCGATCCCCCCTCCAAAATAAAAAATTCTCCAAAATGAAGACTCGACTAAATTTCAATCAAAATTTCCAGATGTGAAAATATATTTTGCGCAGTTTCTCTCAATGTGTCATCGTGCTGCGTACAAAAGAACGCATTACTGATATTACTGCTGCTTTCTCCCGAAGCTTATATCGATTTTCATTTGTTCCTGCGTTCATACCTCTCTCGGTTCGACCATGTACAATCAGTTCCGAAAGTCGGGATACACTGGGCCACACCTACCTAATGGGCCAGTGTATACTGACTATTGGAATCGATGGTGCCTTTTCTATAAAGAAATGTACAGTTGCCCGCGTATGTAATGTTCCTCGCTTCACAGGCGACTCCGTACATATGGCAACGCCGCAGTGTTAGTCAAGGTACCCCAACTGGGGGAAGGTCGGGTAGAGGGGGGGGGACAACCGAGTCCAACAACATATAACAGACATATTATCTAAAGGACAATTGAATGTGCAGCCATTGACATACAGGTAATTATAATGTAATGTCTGTGTTCATAAAGATAAACAATTAATATGATCGTGAACAGCGTTGAACTCCATGTAGTTTACTAGTCTTATACAGTAATAAGGTTCCATTATGATTACTACAAATCTATATGAACAGTACTACAATCCAACTTTTTATATACTAGTCAATGCGAAATGTTTGCCTGCAGGAGATTTTCGCGTTTTTCTCGTAGGCTATATAGTTTACGCGAAAATATCCAGCAGGCGAAAATTTGACAATTTAAACTAGTCTTTGGAAGATAGTAAGAAAATAAAACTTCTAAAACTTCGATCATTAAAATACTTTATTTGAAAAGTAAATTCACTATGTTGTAATAAAACATTGTAGAGTAAAAGCAGTAAAAACATTTTAAATTATGTTGTATTTTTACTGTATACAAGAATGTCATGAATGCCGCTAATTTCCCAACCCTTCCGAATGGTCTCCCTCATTCTGTGTAGGTTATCCCATACAGAGACAATCCATTTAGCATGAATATGTTTCAGTGTGGAGAGCTTCAAATCTATCTAACCGAGAGATTCATTTACGTTGGAAAACACTATTAATATAATAGGCATCAGCCACAAACCGGTGGTGATATCTTGCTTCATGCAACCGTCACCTTACAGTTTCCACTGACACGCCCATATGTAGTCTCTCCTGGACGGCGACAACAAGTAACCATGTCAACACCACGGTTTGGCCCATCAACGTCATTTCACAAACATTAGTATAATATTGTATGAATTTCTAAGTATATATATACATATTTATGCTAGTATAACCGTGGATTATTCTTATGTGATTTTGATAATCAGTTACTGTTATTCAGATCGAAACTGTTAACAAGTTATTTGTGTAACAATCGATAAGCCATTTCCTACTAACTCTCTCTGCCCCTCTACTTCGCTCTCTCTCACACGTCTCAATCTTTTTTCTCGCTCAATGTCAAAATATATATATATATATAGATATATATATATATATATATATATATATATATAATCGTGTAGATTCGTAAGTTAGTAAAGGTTTAAAGCTGCACACGAACTCTACAAACAGCTTTATTAGTATTGTTACATAATGATTTAATATACGCGAGACTGGTGGGTGGGGAAGGGGAATGAGGGAGTGTGGAGGATGGTTTGTAATGTCTATTTTTGGTTCAAATTCACTAGTATTAAAAAATTGTATTGTGGTATCTCTTCATATAGATAGACTTGCAGTAATCATAATGGAACCTTATACTGTGTAACACTAGTAAACGTGGAGTTCAACGCTGTTCACAATCATATTAATCGTTTATCTTTATGAACACAGACATTACATTATAATTAGGGGCCGTTCAAAAATTATATAACGCTATTTTTGCTAAAACTTGACACCCCAGATCTCCCAGGAACGTTCTGTAACGCTAGACCAGGCAACCCCTAAGATGTTATGTAACACTTCCCCCACCCGACACGTTACAGAACGTTACGGGGGGAGGGTCAGGTTCTAGCAAAAATAGCGTTACATAATTCTTGAACGGCGTCTTACCTGTATGTCAATGTTATATGTTTATATGTTATTGGACTCGGTTGTCCCCCCTCCACCCCACCTTCCCCCAGTTGGGGTACCTTGACTATCGCTGCGGCGTTGCCACATGTACGGAGTCGCCTGTGAGGCGACATATGCGGGCAACTGTACTTCTATATATGTCATTAATTTTATATGAAGACTGAAGTAAAACATACAACCCCAGGGAGGATTCGTCCTCGAGTCGCAAGGCAATGTCCGAAGCAAGTCTCTTACCGCTACACCATCGGGGAAACAAAATATCTTCATACGAAATAAATCTGAAGGGTTCTTCTTGCGCATTTTCTAATAAAAACGCGAGATAAAACGAGTTTCACTCCAAATCTACACTTTAGCTTCTTGGTTTCCCGAATGGCGTAATGGTAAGAGACGAGTTCGGGACGTTGCCTTGCAACGCGAGAACGAACGCTCGTCTGCGCTACGCTTTTTATTTGTCTTTGTATAAAATCAGTTTACAGTTATTTCAATTTTACATCCTATTAATTTATTTACTGATTCACAACAGGATAGTTAAAAAATGTCTCACGATTTCTTTCCCATCTTCGTCTAAAAACTGAGAACCAAAAAGTGGAGTGGAAAAGATTGGTTCAGGAAAGCCATTCCCCTCCCCACTTTTAATTATCAAGCGAAAGGAGCGAGAAAATGTGATTATAACTACGGGAATAAAAATTTTTTTTATGAAAATAGAAAATGGAGAAGGAATACCATCGTCGTTGTTGTCATTACGACTCAAAACCTCTTATAGAAATGGAATATTATCCTTACTTTCATTCCCGTTCGAGTTTTATATCAGATGATGAGACGTTTCCCAAAGCGATCATCAAACTGATGATATTTCGTGAATCAGGTCGGAAAAATAATCATTCACGTACCTCAAAAGTAAATTCTTGGCACTAATTTTAGCGTAGAGTTGAGATTCGAGGTATTTTGCGTATATTTGCAAGAGGCGATAATGGGTGTCCCATACAGCAGTTCTGGTAGAAGTATGCCTCCATTTTTACGGGTCGATAATGGTTACATTCATTAACGTAGCGACTTCCCTCGAACAAACAAGAATCGGCCATCTGCATAAATCATGTATACGCCATACTTTCGATAGGTTAGGTTAGTTAGGATCTAAAAAAAATAAAAATGGCGGGACAATAGAAATAATAATATCTATGATGAGAAAAAGTAAAACATTAATAATTACTAAAAGGGTTCCCTTCGGGAAGTACATGCATGGGGTACCCTAGTAACTCTAATTAGGTTTAAGATGGATTCCAATGAAATTTCATAAAAACATTTCATAATACTGTTCACAGAACGAGACCCCATTCTGGTCAACAGTCGGAAAATTTTCGGCAAAACTTTTGACTTAAAGGGGAAAGCTCAAAAGGAAGAAAGACGTCTCAAAAGGTGTTCTCCTCCAACGGATAGACTCCGTCAAAACGATTTTTTCCCTTTTCGAGAGACGAATTGAAATTTCTAATTTTGTTACAAATCTCAAATCTCTGATTTGAACGACGTTATTAAAACACAAATTCATCGTGAAAAACAATTATCTTCAATGTAAAATATATCCCCTCTCTTTCTCAAAACACACACGTGTGTAAATAATATACATATCGCCTTCACCAGGGTTCGAACCCAAAACCTCTTGAACAGAAGGTGAAGGACCTAGCTAGTATACTAAAACGGGTTAAAAGCTTATACAATCTATCATACATTTAAACAAGTGAGGAAACTCAACGCTTTCGCGTCCAGAGGCATTTTACCCGTTAACCCTTCCACAATCGAAGTAATGACCAGCATTTAATTCAAACTATCTGATGCAACTCTCGGGTTGTTTAAATGTATGACAGGTTGTGTTAACTTTTATCCCGTCGTAGTGGAGTAGCTAGCGTCCTCACCGTCTATTCAACAAGTTGCAGTTTCGAATCCTGGTGGGAGCGATTTTTTCAGCATGAAAAATCATGCGGATTCATGCATGATATTCTATTATTCCCATATATATATATATATATATATATATATATGTAAAATTCAGGCATGGGGACAAGGCCGAGGCCTTCAGAAATCCACGAGGTCGAGGCCGAGGACATACATTTTTCAAAGGCCTCGAGGTCGAGGCTTTTTTATGGGAGGCCTCACGAGGCCTTAAGATTGTTAGACTGAAGGTATTTGCAACCAGAGGTGTGATATTCGGATGCAAATAACGAATGCGGTATTTGCACCTCTGGGTGCAGATACTCACTTCGAAATCTTTTACGAATAAGCTACTCCGTGCTTTGGGAAGTCTCAACAATCTAGCCTAGCCTAGGCCTAAAGCTCTTCCAAAGGTAACCTACCGTAGCCTCACACTAGTCTGTATCTCTTCTTTTTTTGAAATCCATAAGGAAAAGCAAGATTCTACTCAAAATTAATAAACAAAGACATAGCTCACTTCACTTACATAATTAAAAGGAATTATTAAGCATGTTCATCTATCACACGCGGCCACACCACAACGACACGCTCTGTGTTTACACTTGCCGGGTCACAGTCAGACACAGTTGCCAGAACAAGATTTCCTTGGCACCATACATGGCCCAATAACTTTTTATTTCTCATTTCACGCAATTCTTATTTCTCATTTTAATATACCCGCAATATTTCAAGCATTTATGATAATATGGAAAGTTATGATGTGAAGATGATCTAGCAAAATATTTCAAGATTATACTAACTCACTGAGTGTTGATCGTATAATTTCTGAATGGCTACAATTATTAGAACTCTAGCGAGCATTGCAAACAGAACTACATTTGGAGATGCCTCATTGGAGATGGAGATGTAAATGCCTCACGAAAGTCACGAGGCCTTTCCACTTTTCAGCTGGCGTCGAGGCCGAGGCCTGCAAAATATGCCCGAGGCCAGTCCTCAGCCCGATGTCTGATATATATATATTATATATATACACACAGGGTGTTTCAGGAGGAAAGGTCAATACTTCGGGAGGTGATAGTATCGGTCATTGTGAGAAAAAAAGTTCATATGAACATGTGTCTAGTTCTGAATGGTTACGGAGATAGAGCTGTTTGAATCTGATGCGCGCGCAGCTCTTCCTCCCCCTTCCCCCCTATAACCTTTAACCATGTAAGCTGTAATGTATGCATGTAACATAAGCCAATCGACAGCTGACTGTTGTGAGTGACATTGTTTGGTGTTTGAAGCACTGTTAAGAATGCCACACACCTTGACACATACCGAATATACAGATATGGTATATGTCTACGGTTTTTGCGATGGAAGTGCAACAGCTGCTGTTGCAGAATACCGTCGACGGTTTCCGAACCGCAGAATTCCGGATCGAAGTGTTTGCCAGGGTTTTCAACACTGCGTGAGATTGGTACACTTCCCAGCGCTCATGTTTCATCTGAACGTGAAGGTCAACAAGATGTGGATGAAGTGGGAAAACATTCTTCTGTTGGTAGAGCGTAGTCCTACTACTAGCTCACGAAGAATTTCTACACGTTTCAGTGTACCACACACAAGAGTATGGGCGAACATTACGTGAGGAAGGCTTGCATCCATATCATGTACAGCGTGTACAACACCTTCAACCAGGAGACGCTGCCATGTGACTGGAATTTTGTCATTGGGTGAATGCTAGTTGCCGATTGCTTCGATTAATACTGTTTACCGATGAAGCTACTTTCACCCGTGACGGTATCAACAACACTCGTAACTCTCATCGGTGGTCAGACGAAAATCCAAATGCCACTGTGGAAACAAATTTTCAACATCGCTTCTCTGCCAATGTGTGGTGCGGTATCATCGATGATCAGCTGATTGGTCCTGTTACTTTAGAGAATCGTCTTACAGGACAAAGTTACCTAGAATTTCTGCAAAATGAATTGCCAGGACTATTGGAGGATGTTCCTTTGGCTACACGCACTGGTATGTACTTTCAGCATGACGGAGCTCCTCCACATTCTACCCGTCTGGTGATGCAATACCTAAATCAAACTTTCCCTGGTCGATGGATCGGCCGCGGTGGTCCCATTCAATGGCCACCAAGGTCTCCAGACCTCTCTCCGTTAGATTATTGTTTGTGGGGGTGGATAAAAAGTCAAGTTTACAAAAGAAAGGTGGATACACGAGACGAATTGCTCGCGCGCATTTTGGATGATGCTGCCCGCATAAAGGAACGTCAAGATCAACTCAGACGAACAACACGCGACCTTCGCACACGAGTTGCAAAGTGCATTGAGGTTGAAGGTGGGATTTTCGAAAACGTATTGTAAACTGTAACAAATTTGTCATTTCTGTATCTGATACCATTTAAAATGCCAATGTTTAAACATTAAATGTTAGAAACAGTAATTGCTTTCTCTTTCTTGATTACCATTAATAATGCTTTTGTATTTGTAGATTCAAACAGCTCTATCTCCGTAACCATTCAGAATCAGACACATTTTCATATGAACTTTTTTTCTCACAATGACCGATACTATCACCTGAAGTATTGACCTTTCCTCTGAAACACCCTGTATTTCAGTGGCGTACGTAAAGGGGGGTTCATGGGGTCTGGATCCCCTTAAGAAGCAAGATTTTATATTCTAAATAAAAATACGAGTCATTATCTTGTTACTACTAATTATAATTTATTAATAAATAATCAAATAAATATTATTTCATTTTTTTTAACTTTGATTTTAATTTTTGTTCATCAATGACAAAAAAAAAACTTCGTTAGAATAAAAAGAAAATTTAGACCCCCCTCTTAGGAAAATCCTGCGTACGCCACTAATATATATAATAACTGCGGACCAAAATATTAGAGTACTATCCCAAATGCGCTCATGACCTTGATAATACCTTTATGAGGAATATACAGTATATGTGACGTCATTATGATAAAAAGACAACTGTGTGCCAGTTTTGAGAAAAAATTAAAAAAATAGCAAAAACCTCATTAAACAGTGAAAAGTTAATGCATAGCCACATGCCAAAATATTAGAATACCTTTTCACATATTACAGAAAATAGAATAAATTCATTGTTTATTGAGTATTGTGAATATATCAAAGATTTTTTAACTCTCCGTCTTAGTATTTAGTTGGTCCACCCTTAACCCTGATTTCGGCCTCCAAAGTCCCTGACCAGCCATGCGTGGCTGGCTACGAGGGCAGGAGGAGATCAGGCAGCAATTCCCTCCTTCACCAAATCCCGCAAATGAGGCGGGATATTGCAGAGGGGTTGACTGCAGATCGATCGTGAACCGTCGTTCGAACTCTCATAAAGTAACAAAGTAATCGACATGGCATCGAGTCGACAAGCCTCTTGCATTTCTTTAGTAGTTATCGATTGCCAGTGTCATCAAACACCTCTTCAGTTCACTAAGTGTTCCTAGTTTACGCTTTTGTACCTTCTTAACAATATTAGCTGGCCGTGGTAGTACTTCAATTTCAAGTGTATCAAACCAGTAGATGTTGCATAAGCAGCATGAGTTGGAGCCAGCTCTTGTTTGCCCAGTATCCTTTGATCGGACGAATCCAAATTTATTCGACCGGGAAATGAGGATCAGGTGTCCCGTTCGTTGTCGTTCTGGTGAAGAGCACAATCCTGATTGGGAGGAGGAGGAAAACTTCCTCGGACACCCTCAAAGATCATCCGACCTGACATTTTCAGATTTCTCTTATAATGCCACGTAAAGAGCATCGTTTAGTCTATAAAGGTTTATCAAAACTGAAGGCGCGAATCAAAACAACAGACCGTTGGATCACGTATCAACAAACTGAGGTCGTCTTTCAAGTTTCAACCCTTATAAAATTGGATCAAACATTACAGCTCCCAAAATGAAGGTTATTTTGAATTATAAAGTGTGTAAAAACTTTGAGAATTAACTTTATATTGACACGAACTATTTTATAGTAAAAATAGGTAAAACCAAGTTAAATTAATTTTATAATCTCTCCAGAAATTTACAAACCATAATATATGTATATAGAGCGAGAAAGAGCGAGAAAGAAAGTTACAAGCAGTTACAAGGAAAATTAGTACCTCAAAAGGCCTTGCGGCCCATACTCAGGAAGTACCAATGGCAACGGGTGCCAGGGTAAAATTCATACACTCAAATAGTGTGCAAGATTCGGTCTAACCTTTTCTTGAACAGATCCATAGAAGAACTCTTACAACTTCTGAAGGTAGCCTGTTCCACGTGTCACAGATCTTATACGTAAAGTAATTCCCACACAGACGAGTCCTAAACCGTTTCAAATCCAACTTCCAACCATTGTTGCGAGTTGGGTTATCATTTAAACTAAACACGCTTCTAAAATCGACATCGTTGAATCCGCGTAAGAACTTGAAAACCTCGATGAGTTAACCGCGCAGCCTCCGAGTTTCGAGCGAAAACAAATTCAGGGCGCGTAAGGGTCGATTGTAGCCCATACGCCTAACGGAAGGGATTAACTTTGTGGCCCTCGCCTGCACTCGCTCCAGCCTCTCAATATCTTTCCTGAGGGTGGGCGACTAAAACTGCACAGCATACTCCAGGTGCGGCCGAACCAGGGAATTGTATAGAGAGAGCACAATCTCCTTGTCCCGAAATCGAAATTGCCTCCTCATATAACCCAACAACTTCTGAGCTTTCTTTTCCACCTCTACACAATGTTTCGTAAACTTAAGGTCGCTGCTAATTAGCACACCCAAGTCCTTTTCCAAATCAGTCGCCTCGATATTACTCCCTAACATCGAGTAGTCCGACTTAGGATTGGCGTAGCCAATGTGCATCACCTTGCATTCACCCAAGTTAAACGGCATTTGCCATTTTTCCGACCACTCTCCTATCCTACATAGGTCCACACGCAGTTGCGTGATCGCTTCGGGCGTCCCAACATTGGCCCCAAACTTTGTGTCATCGGCGAATTTGGCGATCCTACTGACGATGCCAGCGTCGATATCATTTATGTAAATGATAAACTCTGGCCCCAAAACGGAACCCTGAGGAACACCGCTAGTGACAGAGGCCGATCCCGAACTAACCCCTTTAATTACAACCCTCTGCCTCCTATTCTTCAGCCAGTTTTCAATCCACCTACCTACTTCCCCGCCGATACCCAGCGCGCGCACTTTGGCCATTAGCCGACGGTGAGGTACCTTATCAAAGGCTTTCTGAAATCGAGATAAAGTATATCAATCGCCTTACTCTTATCATACTCACTCAACACGACGTGGAAAAACTCGAGCAAGTTGGTGAGACACTACCTATGCTGTCTAAACCCATGTTGGGAGTCCCCAAGCAGCTTGTAGGAATCCAAATGGTCCAAACGATCCTATCCGCTATATCCCCTCTAATAATTTACCTACAACCGAAGTGAGACTAATGGGACGATAGTTCCCTGGACTTTCGTGATCCCCTTTCTTAAAGATAGGGGTCACAGTGGCTTCCCTCTAGTCACCAGGCACCTGGTGCGTCTCCAACGATTTTTTGAAGACTGTAGCCGGGTGGGGAGCCACCTGGTCGCGCACTTCCCGCAACACTCTGGGGAGGAACTGGTGTGGCCAAGGAGCCTTAAACGCGCTCAGTTTGTCTAATCCATCGGCAACGACTGTCGCGGTACATCGAACACTATCCAGGCCAGCACCTTCGTGCCTCACGCCTGGCTTGGGGATGACGCGGGTGTCCTCCTCTTCGTTACGTTTCGCTAGCCTAATCTTCGCCTTCACTTCCCTACACAGGCGGACATACGCTTCAGTGTTCTCATGGGAATGATTGGCTTTCGCCCTCCTATACGCTACTTTCCTATTTCGGATAGCCGAAGCGATGTCACGACTGAACCACTTAGGCTGCGTTGAAGCAGGAGTGACCGGTTTTGAGGGTATGGCAGCAGACCGCAGCACCATAAACTGGTCCCTGAATGCCACTCCACACTCCCTTAACACCGCCGCCGACCTCTAACCCCATCTCACTTACGCTATCCCTGAGGCTAACAAAGTACGCCCGCTGTAGATTGAGCTTACTGCCTCTCGAGTTACTACGTTTCATCCGAGGGACGCAGACACGGAACCTAATCAGACCGTGATTACTCCCGCCCAACGATTCGTCAACGGTGAGGCCAGTGACGAGGTTGTCTTCGGTTGTGAATACTAAGTCTTGAACGCTTTCGCCTCGTGTAGGTTCACTGTGGCATACCCACTGAGTGAGGAAGTTCTCATCAGCAAAGTCAACTAGCCTCCTCCCTTCAGCATCAGCAGTCCTGTCTTTCCACTTTATGCCGCGACAGTTGAAGTCTCCTAAAATTATCACACACCCTATCCCCTAGCAGGCTACGGAGTTCGGTGTACAGGCCTGTATCCTCCTCGAGGAGGAAATGCGGAGATCTGTACACCAAGATTAACCTATGGTTCGTCCCCCCCACGTTCAGATCGACGCCAAGCAGCTCCCGTTCCGATCGGAACTGGCAGTCAACCGGACTCAACGTGTCCTTCACGTATATTAGTACCCCTCTCCCCTCCCTACAGGTGCGGTCTTTGCGAAACATTCTATACCCGGAAATTTCGAACTCCCCAACGTAGTCCCTACGATCAGTATGAATCCAGGACTCGGTGTTAGCAACGATATCCTGGTATTCTGATGCTAAGAGCGCCCGTAGCTCGCAAAACGTATTCCTAATCGACCTAGCATTAAAAAGCATTGCACGGAAGGAGCCTCCCCTATTCTGACCGGCCGCTAGCACGACCCGTTTCCCGAAGAGCCAGGGCTGTCGGGAGTTGAAGAGCCCCTCACCAACAAGGGGGCAACTTCCGCCGAATCATGAGCCCCCTCCAACGGGGAAGGAGGGTCACCCACCTGTACCTAGACGCATCCTTCAGTTGAAGGTACGTCCGTCAGCGGCTCAAGATCATCTCTCCCTGTTGAGGGCTCGTCATCTCTCCCCGGGCTCTACCTCACCATTCTGTATAGGTGCAGGTCAAGCAGCGCGCCTAGCACACCTCCATGGCAGCTATCCTATCCTGAATAAGCTCCGGGTTGGAGGGCGGCGCAGCCTCGTCAGTGACCGCCGCACCTCCAACAGCCGATCTGGACGACTCGAGCAGCCGGACCCTCTCCTCCAGCTTCAAGTAAAACTGCATGAGTTCGCAAAAGCGGCACATGCTGGAGTGGTTGATCTTCTCGAAGCAGGCTTCTTTGAAGTTCGTCACTCACTGGTTTACTCCACACCTCGCACATTCAGCCTTCAGTTTGTGCAGTCCAGTCATTGCAACATTTTTTAGAAGAGAAGAAGAGGAAGAGAAAAGAGAAGAAGAGGAAGAGAAAAGAGAAGAAGAGGAAGAGAAAAGAGAAGAAGAGGAAGAGAAAAGAGAAGAAGAGGAAGAGAAAAGAGAAGAAGAGGAGAGAAAAGAGAAGAAGAGGAAAGAAAAGAGAAGAAGAGAAAGAGAAAGAAGAGAAAGAGAGAAGAAGAGAGAAAAGAGAAGAAGAGGAAGAGAAAAGAGAAGAAGAGGAAGAGAAAAGAGAAGAAGAGAAGAGAAAAGAGAAGAAGAGGAAGAGAAAAGAGAAGAAGAGGAAGAGAAAAGAGAAGAAGAGGAAGAGAAAAGAGAAGAAGAGGAAGAGAAAAGAGAAGAAGAGGAAGAGAAAAGAGAAGAAGAGGAAGAGAAAAGAGAAGAAGAAGAGAGAAAAGAGAAGAAGAAGAAGAGAAAAGAGAGAGAAGAGAAAAGAGAAAAGAGAAGAAGAAGAGAAAAGAGAAAAGAGAAGAAGAAGAAGAAAAGAGAAGAAGAAAAGAGAAGAAGAAGAGAAAAGAGAAGAAGAAGAAGAGAAAAAGAGAAGAAGAAGAAGAGAAAAGAGAGAAGAAGAAGAGAAAAGAGAAGAAGAAGAAGAGAAAAGAGAAGAAGAAGAGAAAGAGAAGAAGAGAGAAAAAGAAAAGAAGAGAAAAGAGAAGAAGAGGAGAGAAAAGAGAAGAAGAGGAAGAGAAAAGAGAAAAGAGAAGAAGAGAAGAGAGGAAGAGAAAAGAAGAGAAGAGAGAAAAGAGAAGAAGAAGAAGAGAAAAGAGAAGAAGAGAAAAGAGAAAAGAGAAGAAGAGAAAAGAGAAGAAGAGAAAAGAGAAAAGAGAAGAGAAGAGAAAAGAGAAGAAGAGAAAAGAGAAAAGAGAAGAGAGAGAAAAGAGAAGAGAAAAGAGAAAAGAGAAGAGAGAGAAAAGAGAAGAGAAAAGAGAAAAGAGAAAAGAGAAGAAGAAGAGAAAAGAGAAGAAGAAGAGAGAAAAGAGAAAAGAGAGAAGAAGAGAAAAGAGAAGAAGAGAAAAGAGAAAGAGAAGAAGAAGAGAAAAGAGAAGAAGAGAAAGAGAAAAGAGAAAAGAGAAGAAGAGAAAAGAGAAGAAGAAGAGAAAAGAGAAGAAGAGAAAAGAGAAAGAAAGAAGAAGAGAAAAGAGAGAAGAAGAGAGAGAAAAGAGAAGAAGAAGAGAAAAGAGAAGAAGAGAAAAGAGAAAAGAGAAGAAGAAGAGAAAAGAGAAGAAGAGAAAAGAGAAGAAGAGAAAAGAGAAAAGAAGAGAAGAGAAAAGAGAAGAAGAAGAGAAAAGAGAAGAAGGAGAAAAGAGAAGAGAGAAAAGAGAAGAAGAGAAAAGAGAAAAGAGAAGAAGAAGAGAAAAGAGAAGAAGAAGAGAAAAGAGAAGAAGAGAAAAGGAAGAAGAAGAGAAAAGAGAAGAAGAAGAAGAGAAAAGAGAAGAAGAGAAAAGAGAAGAAGAGAAAAGAGAAAGAGAAGAAGAAGAGAAAAGAGAAGAAGAGAAAAGAGGAAGAGAAGAAGAAAAGAGAAAAGAGAAGAAGAAGAGAAAAGAGAAGAAGAAGAGAAAAGAGAAGAAGAAGAGAAAAGAGAAGAAGAGAAAAGAGAAAAGAGAAGAAGAAGAGAAAGAGAAGAAGAAGAGAAAAGAGAAGAAGAAGAGAAAAGAGAAGAAGAAGAGAAAAGAGAAGAAGAAGAGAAAAGAGAAGAAGAGAAAAGAGAGAAGAGAAGAGAAAAGAGAAAGAGAAGAAGAAGAGAAAGAGAAGAGAGAAAAGAGAGAAAGAGAGAAGAAGAGAAAGAGAAGAAGAAGAAGAGAAAAGAGAAGAAGAAGAGAAAAGAGAAGAAGAGAAAAGAGAAGAAGAGAAAAGAGAAAAGAGAAGAAGAAGAGAAAAGAGAAGAAGAGAAAAGAGAAAAGAGAAGAAGAAGAGAAAAGAGAAGAAGAGAAAAGAGAAAAGAGAAGAAGAAGAGAAAAGAGAGAAGAAGAGAAAAGAGAAGAAGAGAAAAGAGAAAAGAGAAGAGAGAAAAGAGAAAGAGAGGAAGAGAAAAGAGAAAAGAGAGGAAGAGAAAAGAGAAAAAGAGGAAGAGAAAGAGAAAAGAGAGGAAGAGAAAAGAGAAAAGAGAAGAAGAGGAAGAGAAAAGAGAAGAGAGAAGAAGAGAAAAGAGAAGAAGAGGAAGAGAAAGAGAAAAGAGAAGAAGAGGAAAGAGAAAAGAGAAAAAGAGAAGAAGAGGAAGAGAAGAAAAGAGAAGAAGAGAAAGAAGAAGAGGAAGAGAAAAGAGAAAAAGAGAAGAAGAGGAAGAGAAAAGAGAAAAAGAGAAGAAGAGAAAGGAGAAAAGAGAGAAGAAAGAGAAAAAGAGGAAAAAAGAGAAAAAGAGAAGAAGAGAAAAAAAGAAGAAGAAGAAGAGGAAGAGAAAAGAGAAGAAGAGGAAGAAAAGAGAAAAGAGAAAGAGAAGAAGAGAAAAGAGAAGAAGAGAAAAGAGAAGAAGAGAAAAGAGAAGAAGAGAAAAGAGAAAAGAGAAAAGAGAAAAGAGAAGAAGAGGAAGAGAAAAGAGAAAAGAGAAGAAGAGGAAGAGAAAAGAGAAGAGAGGAAAGAGAAAAGAGAAAAGAGAAGAAGAGGAAGAGAAAAGAGAAAAGAGAAGAAGAGGAAGAGAAAAGAGAAAAGAGAAAAGAGAAGAAGAGGAAGAGAAAAGAGAAAAGAGAAGAAGAGGAGAGAAAGAGAAAAGAGAAGAAAAGAGAAAAGAGAAGAAGAGGAAGAGGAAAAGAGAAAAGAGAAGAAGAAGAGAAAAGAGAAAAAGAAAAGAGAAGAAGAGAAAGAGAAAGAGAAGAGAGAAAAGAGAAGAAGAAGAGAAAAGAGAAGAAGAAGAGAAAAGAGAAGAGAGAAGAAGAAGAGAAAAGAGAAGAAGAAGAGAGAAAAGAGAAGAAGAAGAGAGAAAAGAGAAGAAGAAGAGAGAAAAGAGAAGAAGAAGAGAGAAAAGAGAAGAAGAAGAGAGAAAAGAGAAGAAGAAGAGAGAAAAGAGAAGAAAAAGAGAGAAAAGAGAAAAAGAAGAGAGAAAAGAGAAAAAGAAGAGAGAAAAGAGAAAAAGAGAGAAAAGAGAAAAAGAGAAGAAGAAGAGAGAAAAGAGAAGAAGAAGAGAGAAAAGAGAAGAAGAGAGAGAAAGAGAAGAAGAAGAGAGAAAAGAGAAAAAGAGAGAAAAGAGAAAAAGAGAAGAAGAAGAGAGAAAAGAGAAGAAGAAGAGAGAAAAGAGAAGAAGAAGAGAGAAAAGAGAAAAAGAGAGAAAAGAGAAAAAGAGAAGAAGAGAAAAAGAAGAGAGAAAAGAGAAAAGAGAAAAGAAGAAAGAAAGAAGAGAAAAGAGAAAAGAGAAAAGAGAAGAAGAGAAAAGAGAAAAGAGAAGAAGAGAGAAAAGAGAAAAGAGAAGAAGAAGAGAAAAGAGAAAAGAGAAGAAGAAGAGAAAAGAGAAAAGAGAAGAAGAAGAGAAAAGAGAAGAAGAAAAGAGAAAAGAGAAGAAGAAGAGAGAAAAGAGAAGAGAGAAAAGAGAAGAAGAAGAGAGAAAAGAGAAAAGAGAAAGAGAAGAGAGAAAAGAGAAAAGAGAAAAGAGAAGAGAGAAAAGAGAAGAGAGAAAAGAGAAGAGAGAAAGAGAAGAGAGAAAGAAGAAGAGAGAAGAAGAAGAGAGAAAAGAGAAAAAGAGAAGAGAGAAAGAGAAGAGAGAAAAGAGAAGAGAGAAGAAGAGAGAAAAGAAAAGAGAAGAGAGAAGAGAGAAAAGAGAAGAGAGAAGAGAGAAGAGAGAAGAGAGAAAAGAGAAAAGAGAAGAGAAAAGAGAGAAGAGAGAAGAAAGAGAGAAGAAGAAGAGAGAAGAGAGAAGAGAGAAAAGAGAAAAGAGAAGAGAAAAGAGAGAAGAAGAAGAGAGAAGAGAGAAGAAGAAGAGAGAGAGAGAAGAAGAAGAGAGAAAAGAGAAGAAGAAAGAGAGAAAAGAGAAGAAGAAGAGAGAAAGAGAAGAAGAAGAGAGAAAAGAGAAGAGGAAGAGAGAAAGAGAAGAAGAAGAGAGAAAAGAGAAGAAGAAGAGAGAAAAGAGAAGAAGAAGAGAGAAAAGAGAAGAAGGAAGAGAGAAAAGAGAAGAGGGAAGAGAGAAGAGGGAAGAGAGAAAAGAGAAGAGAGAAGAGAGAAAGAGAAGAAGAAGAGAGAAAAGAGAAGAAGAAGAGAGAAAAGAGAAGAAGAAGAGAGAAAAGAGAAGAAGAAGAAGAAAAGAGAAGAAGAAGAGAGAAAAGAGAAGAAGAAGAAGAAGAGAGAAAAGAGAAGAAGAAGAAGAAGAAGAGAGAAAAGAGAAGAAGAAGAAGAAAAGAGAAGAAGAAGAAGAAGAGAAAAGAGAAGAAGAAGAGAGAAAAGAGAAGAAGAAGAGAGAAAAGAGAAGAGAAGAAGAGAGAAGAGAGAAGAAGAAGAAGAGAGAAGAAGAAGAAGAGAGAAGAAGAAGAAGAAGAGAGAAAAGAGAAGAAGAAGAAGAGAGAAGAGAGAAGAGAGAAGAGAGAAGAGAGAAGAGAGAAGAGAGAAGAAGAAGAGAGAAGAAGAAGAGAGAAGAAGAGAAGAGAGAAAAAGAAGAGAGAATCATTAATGATAACAGTTCGTAAACAAATGAAGTAAAGTAATTCCAAGAACGAAACGGGGTCGTAATTTTTTCGTTCGTTTGATTTTCTTACAGATTAAAGTCCAACTCATTCCGATTTCTTTATAAAATAATCCCTCTCAATCCTTCTTTTGCCTGAAAAACGTCCATGCTTCCTAACGGCATATTCAGATTAGAATACTTTGAATATATTAATACCATATGAAAATATCTAAACTGTACAGAAAATATTGGAAAATATTGTAAAGGTCTGTCACTTGCATTCTTTTTCCTGAATAAAGTTTTTAAAATCTTTAAATTTGAAGTATTCATCCCTGTTTTCGAAATTTCTGTCGTGCATTATTAGCCGTTTTTGGAGTTGTTTACTACAACCGTCTGTTGTTTTTTGGAATTTATATCATTCGTCTTCGTCACTCCCGAGAACTTTGCTTGTCGATTTCATTGTACAGAGTGATCCAATAAAGAAAAGTATTAAAAAAAAATTATGTAGGGTTTTTAACTTTTTTATCACCCTGTATTTCGAGTAAGTAAATGACGATTCTAATTTTTTCTGATCCTATAAGTTGGAATCAATCATTGTTAAACTTCAAATTTCTAAATGCAAAAAACTTCATTTTTTTCTATGTGAAGGTCAAACTATGATAATTATCATAAAACCCACTCTAATAGAGAGAGTTTATTTCCACAGCAGTTTCGATGCTCACTGACACCCGAAGAGGATGCCAGTGGGCATCGAAACTGTTGTGGAAATAAACTCTCTCTATTAAATTGGGTTTTAATTATCATATTCAAATTTTCTTTTTTTTCCCATAGATATTTTTAACTTCTGTCGTCCACTGGAAGAACTCCGGCGACTTGTCGTTAATTTCTGAATCTACATCTGTCGGAAAGTGATGAAAACGGGCCGCACAAGTACTATTCGTGTCTCGTCGAGCTGTGAACTTCGAATGGTGACGATATACTTTCTTCTTTCGTTTTGTTAGAAATCAGTTTCAGATCTCGCTGTTGCGCCTTATCTTTCAAGCTCCATCATTTCACGAAGTCTTTGAAATTGAATCAGTTGAAGAGTGCGTTTTATCCTCCCACTGGCTTTCTGTCATCTGATGCCAACTCAGTTCCAGTTTCCGAGTTTCCTTTTGATCTTCAAAACGTAGGACTTTGGTGTCATCCGATTGCTATAATTATTATTATTATTATTTATTATAATTATTATTATTATTATTATTATTATTGCAGAACTTAGACACTGAAAAATGCCACGCGATATTTTCTTACAAATTTTGAAACATTTTCAGAAGCAACAATTAAAGAATTTACCGAATGTGCCGATCCTTTGAGATTTATTTCTCGATGGGTTTCTTGCGTAAAGATTTATAGAATTATATGGATATTTCCCCACTATATAATTCAAAACGGTTAATGAGAGAAAAAAATAAAAATAGTGTTAAGAAACGTCATTTTCTTTGAAAAAAAACTTCGAATCCAAGAAATTCACTAAAAGTGAATAGGCTAATCAGTGACTTAATATTAACTTGAGGAGTCATCCCATACACACACACAGGTTACGTCGTGGTTATTGTCGTAACACGACTTCCTTTCCATCAGCGAAGTTAAGCGACATTGGGTCTGGGTTGTAGTTGGATGGGAGACCTTCCTCTACGTCCAGAGTAAATAGAGACTCGTGGTTCGGATCCCACGTAAAGATGTAGGTGCCCTGCGTCATATAACCTCAGATATTGCGAAGGAGGTTAAACAACTCTTTAAAAAACACACACACACACACACACAGACACACACACATATATATATATATATAGGATTGAACTCAGAATGGTCCCCTGAGGTTCTTTTATGATACACACAGACCGTGGATGGAACAAGGAACTCTTCTGGTAAAATTAATCCACTATAGTCCGAATAAGTAATGGTAAATGACAAACACAATAGATTTTCTTTTTCATGATGTTAGCCCGACGTGGGCAACGGGTCACTCGCAAAGAGGCCCGAAAAATATGGCTTCCCTCACCAGCTATCTGCAAAGCAGATAGGATCCAGGGGTCCATTCTGAATGCAATTCCATCATGAAACGGACATGTTATATGCCTTGAAAAGTGGACACTCAATTTTGCCAGTTGAGGTTTAAGTTTTGGTTTTTGGCTAAAAATACAATAGTTACCCCTTTTTCTTTGATCTATTCAATCCGACGCGAATGCAACGAGTCTTTTGCTTATATCGAGGTTCTGGATATAGTAGGCTAGGTGTAGCTGTAACCCCTAGATCCTGTCCCAAAGCTGGATCTTATCTGCTTTGCAGATAGTTGGTGAGGGAAGTTATATTTTTGGGGCCTCTTTGCGAGTAACCCGTTGCCCACGTCGGGCTAATATCATGAAAAAGAAAAAAACCTTTGGAGTTTGTCATTTACCATTACTTATTCGGACTATAGTGGATTTAATTTTCCCAGAAGAGTTCCTTGTTCCATGCAAACTGTGTGTATCATATATATATATATATACACAAGGTGTCCCAAAAGTCAGTTTACCGAGGAAAATGTTTTCTCCTGATGATTATTCTAAACATTACGACATAATTTTTTTTACAGCAAAAAGCCAGCGTGTCTTCAGGACCTTAAAGACTACAATTGTGAAGAATTCCAGCTCTTAAACAATGATAAGGAACTATGTAAAGCAATTCGCCGGTCAACCGTTGACAGATAAAAGATGTACATCGAACAACATGGACGACATTTTAAACAGTTATTGTAACCAGAACTATTCTCATGTTTTGTAAATACTGTAGGTTTCAGAAATTTTTTTTCTTTGTTTTCTTATGTTTTGTAAATATATTTATGAAACAAGTTTTTCTTTGTAGTAAACTCACCTTACGAGAACATTTTCTTCGTAAACTGACTTTTTGGACACTCGGTGTGTGTATATATATAGTAGCCTACGGTTAACCAATTTGATGTTACCGGTTTATAGCGTGAAGTTGGTACTATAATAATGATAATGATTAATTGATTGATAATGATTAGGCTGGAGTCACCAACTTATAGTCACCAATTTATAGTGGCTACGGATCACCGATTTGATGTGGCTACGAAAGTAGGCTTACTATAATTTCTGAATAAAATGATATGAAATGCAAAAATTATTAAACCTTTTTAATGTTTTTTTTTATAAAAATAATTTTTTAACGTAAAATTTACCCGAAATTATTAAAAATATTGTTCAAAATGCTTTCCTTCCATTCAATAACTTTTTATTCTTGGCCGGAATATGGGAGAACTTAGCAGAGCGAGTCTACAGGACTAGGATAAAAGATGTCGCTCATTTACTAGAGATCATCATTAAAATTAAATGGGAAGAGCTTCCGCGGAACGAGTAAATCGAACCATAGATGAATTCCGGCCAAGAATAAAAAAGTTATTGAAATGGAAGGAAAGCATTTCGAACAATTTTTTTATAATTTCAGGTAAATTTTACGTTAAAAATTATTTCTATAAAAAAATATTAAAAAGGTTTAATAATTTTTGCATGTTAAGTAGAAAAATCATACTCTTTCGTTAAATGATGATAGAATTTGAATTATTTGATATTTTAGTCTGAAAACTTGTTTGCTTATAGATAAATACATATGTTTTATTGTGTAGAAGTTTTATTAAAATTAAATGAAAATGTTGATTTTATAGCCTTTTTAAAATGTACCCTTTTTATGGCACACCCGTTATATATATATATATATATATATATATATATATATATATATATATATATATATATATATATACAGGGTGGTGCAAAAGTCTGGACCCATAGGCGGTTTATATGGAAAAAAAATGTGGCCTGCAGGAAGTTTATTATGAAATGAAATTTAATTAACCATACACCAGTGACTAAATTATGTTAAATTTAACGTTCTAGTTCAGAATTTACAATAAGTGTAATGGTATTTCGTATAATCGAGGCATAAGGAAATTTGCGACTGAACGTGAGGTGGCTCCTTCTTTTGCGTACAAAAGCACAAGCTCTATTCTTTCTGCTATTGTTAACTTGTCTGCCATAGGGTAACAATCTGAAAAATATTTAGTAAAATTATAAACAAAAATTAAATTATAAAAACTATTATAAAAATCGAAAGATATTTTTTATATAGTAAATTGCCTATGGGTCCAGACTTTTGCACCACCCTGTATATATGTGTGTGTGTGTGTTTTATATAAAATTAATAATCGTTTTCATTCGTGAAGAAGTTGTTGGAAACGAAAAATTTTATCAAAATAATTAAATTTTCTTTTTTTCTTTTCTTTTTTTAAAATTTTATCTTCATTTGTTAAGAAATATTTTAAATTTTTATTATGCAAAACTGAAGTGGTAAAATATAATTAATCCTTTTGTGTTCTTCATCGTCTTAATTTTTTCACACACATACATACATACATACACACATATATACATATATACATACATATGGACAGGGTGTTTCACAACCGGTCTGCCATACTTTGGGGGGTAATATCGAGTAAAAAAGTTAATAGAACATAGGTGCTATTTCCAACTGTTTAGGAGCTACGGACGTTTTAAGATGTGCAAACAACAAATCCCTACTCGTGTGTAATTCGATAGATGGCAGCGCTGGTGGTAGTTTCAGTTAACGAAGTTACCACTACTAATCCTCAGTTTTTTCTTTCAGATGGTTCTGTTCTGTGGTAAGAGACACTGTGTTGCGCTAAGGTGAACAATCAAAATGAATCAACAGTTCACACTCGCTGAATACTCTGATATCCATTTCATTTACGGATCCTGTTATGGTAGCAGCAAAGCGGCAGTTGAGAAAATCAAAGACGTTTTCCCAACCGCCGAATACCGAACAGGCAAGTGTTTAGTGACACACACCAGAGATTAAGGGAAACATGGGCAATTGTTCCACGTAACGAAGAACATGTAGCACGACGCCCTGTTGCTGTGGAGGAGCGCATACTGAACCTAGTACAACGTAGCCCAACTACCAGTGCTGGGCACTTGCGCAAACACTTGCGCAAAACGCAAATTGGCAAGTGTGATTTCGGTTGCGCATTTGCGTAAGTACTTGCGCAAACGCAAACTTGTGCGCAAACGTGAAAAAAAAAAATTAAAAATAGTGGATTTAGCTCATAAACACGTGACTGCCAGACAGGTGGCGCCGCCAGACAGCAGTGAGCACTCAGTATACCAACAACGCTAGTGAAACACGTTTGTTTGATTAGTTGATTTTAATTTTATTTCAGAGTTCAAACTACTAACTACTCTAGTAACTTCTAGAAACTTCATAAGTCATAACTACTGTCTATAACTAGTGAACCATGGACAGCTCAGACACCAGTCTCTGTCCAGCCCCACCTCTGCCCCCAGCCCGGCCGACAGAGTGACCAGCCATGGCTCAGAGCCTCACCAGGAGGAAGAGGACCTCAACAACCCCTGGCCCCACCTGGACACCTTCTTTGGACCTATGACCAGCAAGAAGAGGGTGTTGAGAGGGGCAGGGTGGTCTACAGGGGCAGCATCATCTGTAAGAGGTGCAAGACCAAGGTCAGCTTCAAAGTCTTTTGATTTGATTTGATTTACTATAAATTTAATTTTATACAGGGTGTCCCAAAAAAACCGCACCTATTTTTTTTTGGAAAACCCAGTATATATAAATAGTTTGCGTAAGCGCAAGTTTCGAGAAGTTTGCGCATTTGCGCAAGTGAATTTTCGTTTGCGCTGCCCAGCACTGCCAACTACCACTCCACAGATACATCTAGGCTATACAAGACTATAAACAGCATTACCCACTCTAACAGCGGCATTCACACCTCACACGCGGCTATATGTCGCAGCCAAAATAATATCCCAACATACACACAAGCAGCTAACATTCTAGTTAATCACTACGCAAAGATAAGTCACTTAAACAGAGACAACAACCAGAAACACGCAGACAAACAAACAGCCAGACACAAGAAAACCTACAGACTGGACACGACCATTACACCCTTCAATACAGACCAGACCACCAAGATCATCAAAAACATTAAGAATTCAAAGGCTACTGGACCAGATAACATATCTAACATACACCTTAAACACTTGGGCTCACAGGGAATACTAGCTCTAACAAATATCAGCACATATTCATACCAACACTGTATTATTCCTGACATATGGAAACAAGGTTAAATTATTACACTACTCAAAACAAGCAAAAATCCAACAGAACCAGCTTCCTATAGACCCATTACTTTACTATGCACACCTTCCAAAGTAACAAAGACTAATCTTACAAATCACCGACCCACACATACCACTATCGCCTACTCAACATGGATTCAGACCTCACCACTCAACCACGACATTACTCACTAACCTCACGCAGCACATCATGGATGGCATCAACTCCAGACGACCAGCCTGAGCAGATCGGATCGAGTTAACTTAGCACGATTCCGATGTAGACATCACCCCAACTTACAGACATATAAACACAGACTAGACAACTCCACAGACGACACCTGCCACCTGTGCCAGGACACACCACAAACAATTGAACACATTATGACAGACTGTACCGCTCTAGCACAACAACGAATACAACATCACTAGTGCGCTGAACCTCTGGTCCACTCCGGAGAGGGCGATCGGTTACCTGCGTGCCGCTGGCTTGCTCGATCAGGGTGGGCTGATCGGCTAACCAACAACAACCAGTGTTCGAAGGATTTCTAGACGAAATGGTGAATCCGCATCGCGTGTATGGCGAACCATACATGATGAGGGTTTGTATCTCTATCATTTGCAACGTGTGCAAATTCTTCAATCGGATGATTACGATAAACGTGTTCAATTTTGCCAGTGGATGGTTATGCATCGCCAAATTCTTAATCGCATACTGTTTAGTGATGAAGCACAATTCATTCGAGATGGAATTAACAATAGACGAAATTCCCACATGTGGTCCGCCAATAATCCCCACGGTATCGTTGAAGGAAATTTTCAACAGATTCTTGGTGAATGTTTGGTGCGATGTAATTGGAGATCAGCTGATTGGACCGTTCGTTTTGGAACAACAATTAACTGCTGATATTTATCTGAACTTCCTGACGGACGAATTGCCGTTTTTGATGGAGGACAAGGCACAGGATGTTCTTTCAGCACGATGGGACGCCACCACATTTTGGTCGTCATGTTACGGATTACTTGAATCAGCGGTGTGGGAATTGTTGGATTGGTCGTGCTGGTCCAATATCGTGGCTCCCGAGATCTCCGGACCTAACCCCGTTAGATTTCTTTTTATGGGGTCTTATGAAAGAGATGGTCTACAAGACCAAAGTACAAACGAGAGAGGAACTCTTGCGTCGGATTATGGATGTTGCTGCTTACATACGAGAACACCCCGAAATGATTCAATAGGCAGTGGACTCTTGTTTGGAACGAGCAGGGCTGTGCATTGAAAACCAAGGCGGACATTTTGAACATTTATAAGGTGTATCTCATAAAATGTAACAATAAATACATCAGATTAATACTCTCGTTTATTTTTTTCCGTGCACCTTAAAACGTCCGTAGCTCCACAACGGTTGGAAATAGCACCGATGTGGTATTAACCTTTTTTACTCTACAGGGGGTGACGCAAAAGTCGCGCATCATAGGAATTTTCAGTGTTGATTAATTATATATTTTTTTCTTTTAAGTAGGGATGGCTGCGAAATTAACAAGACGAGAGGGTGAGCTTGGTTTTAATGCATAAATACTAGGTACTACAAAATCGATGAATCGGTACAGAATTTAAATTCTGTACCGATTCATCGATTTGTTGTACCTGGTATTCCATACATTAAAACCAAGCTCACCCTCTCGTCTATTGTTAATTTCGCAGCCATCCCTTACCTAAAAGAAAAAAAATAATATAGTCAGCACTGAAAATTCCTATGATGCGCGACTTTTGCGCCATCCTGTATATCACCCCCAAAGTATGGCAGACCGGTTGTGAAACACCGTATATATAGTGGGCCAAGATAAAGAGGCCTTATTCAGCTTCTTTAAAACCGAATGGTCTCTCTTAACTTTGGTCCACCCTATATATATTTTTAATAATTAATACACGCGTTTTTAGATTAAATGCAAGGATGAAAAGTTTAACACCTTTTCACGTAGAGCATTATTTCCCCCATACGCCCATTTCAGGGTACGAGCAGCTCGCAGCAGCATTGTCAAGCGAAGAAGGGGTTCAATGTACTGATGAGGACTTGCATACGTGGTTCACTACCACTGAAACCAACAATGCTCCGCTGGATTATACGAGTTCAAAGAACATCCAAATGCGTATTTGTTTTCGCGTAATTTTTGTTGATTAGTATCGCCGACACCTCCAGTCCTGGTGCATGATTCTTCAGGAGCGAGATGCGCAGAAAGTTTGCGTTTTCTCCCCGAGGCAGCGCGAATTTATCCGTATCAATTACAATCATACTCGTACTACCTCAGGTTTGCTCTACACAAACTGGACGAAAATCAACGAGTATTTGCAAATCGCAAACCTTCTGTATACACACCTGTAATTATTTAAGAAAAGTAATATTATATATATATATATATATAATATATATATATATATATATATATATATATATATATATATATCATCTATATTTATTTATTGTGTGTGTGTGTGTTAAAAATATATTTTGCGAGTGTTTTTTTCGTGAATCATACAGGTTCTAAAAAGAACCTTTAGAAATTTTATTATTTGTTATGCTCTGTTCTTATTTTATCATTATTATTATATATTTCAATTGGAAATGTCAAGTATAATAATAAGTGAAATTCATCATTAAAGATAACTTTAATATCATTAATTATTATTGATAATGATATTGATAAATTTTATACATATTATTATTATTATCAAGTTATTAAAGTTATTACAATTATCATTAAATTTATCAAAGTTTAAATTTTTTTTGAAATTTTAGATGATCGAAAATAAATGTCAGGAAATCAGTGTCAGAAAATAATGCAAAAGTCTAAACTTGTAAAAACGGACGTAAATAGGTATTGCGTCGCGTAATGGCCACGTCAATAGGCGTCATCTTTATTTCATATTATCATTAATTCCTATTCCAATTCCAATTGCAAAATGAAAGGTAACTTAAAGACAAAAATTATTCCCAAATATTTCGTAATGATCATTTCCTTCTCCGATTTATTATTATTTTTTCGAATCTTTACAAAATCATTAATTTAAATTCATAATCATTACGGAATTGGAATGGGAATAGACTGGAATAGATTGGAATAGATGGAAATCCGTAAATATTATGAACTAATGAACTCTATTTTATGAACTTCTAATTAAATCATGACGTGATAGTGACTTGGCATTATATGACGTAATACTTATTAACATTCGTTTTCATAAGTTGAGACTCGTAATATTTTCTTACATTTATTTCTTATCTAAAATTTCGAAACATTTTTAATCTTTAATGAATTAATTGATAACTAACAATAATAATAATTTTAATAACTTTAATAACTTTAATAACTTTAATAACTTGTATAACTTTAAGAATTACTTACACTAACTTTAATAATAATAATAATATTAGTGATGAGTTTCACTAGAAATTATACTTGAAAACTTTGAATTGGAGTTAATAATAATGTACAATAATGATAATGATGAATAATATACGAACGTAGTATAACATGATTAATTTCTAATTAGTCTTTGAGATTTTACTTTGGGAACGTTATTGTTAAAAATAAATCTGTGGATATGTAAACATTAGATTACCATTATTAGTTACCATGACGGATTACTGCTTACTCGTATTTTTAAATGGTTTAGAGATATACAGATCTACAGAAGCTAACGCTTACAAAGACCCTAAGATCCACTCTTAAGGTTAGCCCGAGAGAAAGAAGAGAGTAGAGAGTTAAAAGAAGAGAATAGGGAGTTAAAAGAAGAGAATAAGGGGTTAAGTAAATAGCAAAACCTGGATTAACATTCATTCAGGAAAAGAGAGAGAAAGACTCACCATCATCATCCGCCGGCCACTGCTGACAAGTCGGAAAAATAGTCGAAGGGAACAGGAAAGGGGTGAAAGATGAAAAGAAGTAAAATAAGAACGCTTACAAACCATGCAAACAGTCTTAACTCTCTGTCATACCATGCAAACTACAACCATGCAAGAGAAGATAAGAAAAGCAGACATGCAAGAGAAGATAAGAAAAGAACAAAAAAAAAGTATGAAGAGTATAACAAAAAGTGGGTTAGTTTACACTACGACCTACATCTAAGTTCGTGTTAGTCGGATCTTTTATTTTTAATAATATAAATTTAACGCTGGCATGTCACGCTGGCATCAATCGTCAACAGACTCAAACTTCGACTATCATCCCCAGAGCTCCTGTTGCTAATTGTTTTATGATTTTAAACGACGTTAATATTTTAAAAATGTCTATCTAAACGGTTTTTAAACATATTAACGCTGGTAGAGTTCACGACGGACGAAGGAAGATTATTCCATTTATCAATTACTTTAAACGTAAAAAAGTTTTTAGCGATGTTAGTAATGAAACGTCTGCCACGTAATTTAAATCCGTTATTACGAGTATTACTATTATCGAAAATGAACAATTTGTCAAAATTTACGTTACTGATTTTATTAACGATTTTGAAAACTTCAATAAACTCCCCCTTTGATCTCCTAATTTCGAGTGAATGCAAGTCTAACTCTTTAATCCTATCTTCGTAAGACTTGTTGCGTAGTAATGGAATTAGTTTCGTGGCGCGTCCCTGAACCTTTTCTAACCTATCAATATCCTCACGCAAATACGGACACCAAAATTGAACGGCATATTCTAAGTGAGGCCTGACTAGGGACTTGTAAAGGGGAAATATAATATTATTCGATTTAAATTCGAAATTACGCGCTATGAAGCCTAACATCCTATTAGCTTTAGCGCAAGACTCCAGGCACTGGTTTCTAACTTTTAAATCCTTAGATACGTGTACGCCTAAATCTACTTCCTCGTCAACGCTCGCTAACTGTCTATCGTTCATCGTGTACGTGTAATTATTGTTAAGAGAACCATATGCAAAAATTTACATTTGTCTACGTTAAATTGCATCTGCCACTTATCCGTCCACTCAATCGTATTTACATCGTCTTGGAGCCCATTTCTATCGTCCACGTTAAGAACTTTACCGCCTATTTTAGTATCGTCCGCGAATTTTGACAAGTTACTAGTCAAGCCTACTGTACATCTATGTCGTTAATGTAGATTACGAATAGCAATGGGCCTAACACTGAACCCTGAGGGACACCGCTACCTACATCCAGCCACCCCGATTCCCTACCATTAACAACGACGACCCTCTGTCTCCCGGCACGAAGTCATCCTTCTAACCAGTTAGCTACCTGACTGCGTATACCGTGCGCTTTAACCTTCGCAATTAGTCTTCTATGCGGAACTGTATCGAACGCTCACTTAAAGTCGAAATAAATAATGTCAGCCGCTCTATGCCTATTGTATTCGCGCACTATTTCGTTATAGAACTCTAACAAATTAGTTAAACAAGATTTATGGCGTCGAAACCCATGCTGACTACTATTAATCAAATCGCGACTTTCTAAGTGATCGACGATACGATCCCTAATTACGGATTACAAAAGTTTACCGACAATTGACGTTAAGCTAATAGGTCTATAATTGTTAGCTACTGTGCGGTCGCCTTTTTTAAAAATGGGCGTAACGTTAGCTAATTTGAAGTCTTTAAGAATAATCCCCTCTTCCAATAACTTAATAAAATTTTTTGTTAATGGGACTACTATAACATCTTTCAAATTTTTCAAATGTGTAGGATAAAAGCGCGTCAGGGCCTGGAGCCTTGCTTACTCTTAGCTTATCGATATAATGCGCAATCTCACCCTCGTAAACAGTTATTTCATTCAAAATAGTCTCGCTACTAAATGGAACGATATCGTCCACGTCGTGGACATTATTTACGTCTTCTACAGTAAAAACTGTCGCAAAAAAGTTGTTGAAAATACCAGCCATCGCCTGAGCGTCGGAAGCCAAAGCGCCGTTAGCGTTCACTAAGAGGGCCTATGTTATCTTTTATCGGCTTACGATTATTGACGTAGTCAAAATACTTTTTCGGATTATGTTTACTATCCACAGCTACAAGTATCTCTAAATTACGCTATGCATTCCTAACAGAACTTTTAACCTGACGTCTAAGCTCGATATATTTATTAAAGTTAGCTACCGTGCTATTGCGCTTATTAAGTCTATACGCTCTGTTACGCTCGTTTATGAACTCACCTATTTCCCTAGTCCACCACTTGGGTCTACCATGATTTCTAGCGCGCTTGGGATTACGCAGAATAAACTCCCTTTCGATATTCAAAAAAACTTTCTTTAAACTCCTTCCAATGAAAATTTGCGTTATTACCCATAAATAAATTATCCCAGTCCACTACTCTCATCCTGTCCGCAAAACTATCAAAATTAGCCCTACGAAAATTAGGGACTTCTATTACGTTACTATCCTTACCGTTTTCTATCAGTAACTTAAACCTAATAATTTGGTGATCACTACATCCCAAACTCTCACCTACTTCCAAACCCTCGACTATATTTTTGTCGCTCGTCATCGCCACGTCTAAAATATTGTCACCGCGCAGAGGTTCGGTAACCATCTGTCGTAAAAAATTATCTTCCATGAACTCATTCAGTCTCGAGTGTAGGACAAAAAGCCCCCTACGACAAAAAAAAACCCTACGACAAAAAAAAAAACCTACGACAAAAAAAAAAACTACGACAAATAATTTTGTAATCATTATTTTTATTCTTTATTATTTACAGTTTATGTTTATAATTTATGTATTTTGGCTCTCGTCATTTTCGTTTAAACTAACGAAAATATCACAACTTAACCTAACCAATCATTAAGGGCGTACAGTTGACCTAACCGGACATTCAGTTGACCTAACCGGACATTCAGTTGACCTAACCGGACATTCAGTTGACCTAACCGGACATTCAGTTGACCTAACCGGTTAATATTGATTTCACCTAAATATCTTCTGATCTTTTCAGATTAGATGTGACACCTGACTTGCCCTACCCAGCAATTTGTCCAGGGGGCTTTTGTCCTATGGGGGCTTTTGTCCGGACCCGATCAGTCTCAAACCCCTCATCATTACCAGTAAAGGTCTCGTAATTAACGTTAGGGCAGTTAAAGTCTCCGACAATTATGCTATCCCGATTATTAATAAAGTTACCAAGAAGTGTGTAAAATCTAGTATGGTATCGAGGGGTTGAACGGGAGGTCTATAAACAATAACGAAATTAAAGCTAATACTACGCACCCTAACTTCAACGCATATCGCATTAATTGCTGCCGAAAAATCTATCTTAACCTCGATAGCCCTAAGGGAATTACGAATGTCCAACAAAACGCCGCCACCAATCCTATGTAACCTATCATTAGTAAAATGTTTAAAACCCGCTATATCAAGTTCCCCCAGCAAGTCCCGAGTGACGGTATTTAACGACGTTTCGGTTATAGCAACTATATCGTAGTTCCCAGAATAAATTATCGTCTTAAGTTCGTTCAATTTATTTCTAATACTACGTGCATTACAATAAAACGTTTAAACTATTTTTTACCACGGATCGGCGTTTTAAACTATTTTTCACGTCAGGCCGGCTTTTCCCGGACCGACAACGTTTAAAGAGGGCTTCGACCTATACAGCTTTCGAACGTTCTCATCGATTAACCTACCTAGCCTAGCATTCCCTATTTCATTGAAATGCACCTCATCTTTTATAAAAAGGCTAGGATCACTAAATTCTGACCACAGCTTTACGAAGGGTACATTTTCCTGAGCACAAATGTCTTCTAGCTTAGTGTTCAAAAATATTGTTTTTGACGTAATACTAAGACCTAAACCGTGATTAGGAGTAATACCTAGAACTAAAGACCTATCTAACCTTGCCTTCAGGGACCTAATTAACTCCCTGTATCTCTCCAAAAGGTCAGGTACTCTCGTATCGGGCCTATACGAGTCGTTGCCCCCTACCATCGTCACCAACATCGAGTGACGGGAAGCAACATCAACCTTATCTACTTCGTCTCTAATTCTGTCAACCCTGGCCCCTGGTAGACAGACCCTTCTCCTCTTGGTTGGATTCCGTTCAACGAACTCCTTATCCATATGACGCACTAAGGAGTCCCCAATTAAAATCGTTTCCCCCTCGTTCACATCCCTATCCAACTGGGCGAAAGGGTTCGAAACCTCGATTTGGGGGGTGGGGGGAATTCTCTCGCCTAACGTACGTGGCCTAGCTCCATCCTTAACTACTCTAAATCCCTCCACGTCTACTAATCTCGGGCCTACCTTAACTCCTCCTTCAACTCTCTAACCTTCCCGATAAGCTACCTATACTAGAAACAGGTTCCTAATCTCACCCTTCAATTTACAAACGTCTTCAACGTTAGTATAGGTTCGGCCTTCGTCAACTATAAGCCTACCCCTGCTCTCATCAAGCGTTGAAAGTCTTCCCGTCACTTCGCGTACACTACGTTTTAAATCCACTATCTCTTCACTCAACTCACAAATGAAACAAACCGATCTCTCGGTAATCGCCATCAGTCTCTCAGTAATCGCCATAAAGATCTCTCGGTAATCGCCATGATGATCTGTTGAGCAATCGCGAAGTCAATCTCGTAGACAATGATGGTTCTAATCTCGGATCCGGAGGAAGAGAGACGTTGTGGAATTCTCTTCATAAACATTCAGTCGATGACTATGACAAAAATCGTATATCTTCATACGATGACTCAGATGAATTTCAATTCTTCGTACGATGACAAAAAGTATACATCTTCATACGATGAATTCGATGGAATCTGATGAAATCCAATGAATCCGATGAATCTCAAATCTTCAGGCGTTGAGGAAAAGTACACATCTTCATACTTTTCAAACGATAACTGCAATGAATCCCCTCCCTCTTAAACCGAAAAGAATGTGTGGTCGGCGAGGAGTATATATATATATATATATATATATTATTTTTTCTTAGTCAGTGACGCAGGTTCGATACTCTTATTACTGCGTTCTGTAGATGTTTACTAGCTTTGATGAAATGACGTAATTTAAGGGTACGGACTGAAGAGGTTCTTAATTCAAAATTTTATTCCATGATATTCCTTGAGCTTGAATAATTGAAGTTAATACAGGGTGTGTGTGTGGTGTGTGTGTGTGTGTGTGTGTGTGTGACGCAAGTGAAGAGAAATCTAATTTGACCTGGCTTAAACTAAAAAAAGTGATACGCCGTGCAAAAGCCTGTAGAGGTTGATAGTGGACATTTTCAACACCTCTTATAAACCTCACTATCGAATATACAGTTGTTATATAGTACGTGTAGTAAATATTATTTGTCTGTGTTCACTCGCTTTAATATAATTCAAATCGGATTTCTCTCTTCATTCGCGTTACTTTATACACACCCTGCATTAGGTTTAACATTTCCAAGTTTCTTGAACAAGTAGCAAGCTAGTAAGGCAGATACATTAACGAGAAGAAAGAGCTCTTACGTCCCTACATCTTGTCCCTCTTAAATTTACCTGTAATGTCCCATGTTCCACTATTCATCTACTCTCTCAGTTTATACTCTCTTCTATAACCTCATGGCGTAAAGGGGTTTACGCAAGTTGGGGAACCTAGAAGGTATTTTCGTATAAACGTCATTTGGGACATTCCATGATTATATATATATATACATATACATATACATATATATATATATATGAATAAAAACACGAAGAAAGGAAACAAAAAAAAAAAGTGCTCAAGCGCTTTCGTCTAATGACATCCTCAGGAACACTGAAGTACATAAAAGGTTACGGCCTATATATAGGTTACAGAAAGAAAAAAAAATAACACACACAAACATACATACATATATATATAATATACATACATATCTACACACACACACATACATATATATATATATATACATATATATATATATACTGTATATATGCAATAAACGGAGAAGTAAAAATAAAAATTAAAGATTAGAGGATTAACAAAGAGGCATACAGATTTGTAAGGAAAAATATCGATTTTTAGCACAAGATCAAATGAATTAAAAATACAAATTTATACTGGAAATCTACCCGGGTTTTAACACTTTGCCTTTTAGAGTCAAGTTTCGATATATATAAAAATAAAATGAAGATTAAAAGTTAATAAAGTAGCACCTTTTTTTTTTTTTCCTTCGTGGTTTTATTCATCATAAATATTTTTCACGTGTTACTTTCGTGAAATAATTTTCATATATATATATCTATATATATATTATATATATATATATATATATTATATATAATACCGGGGTCACCAATTGTAAGGGTCTAATTTATTATTTAATTATTATTATTATTTGCATATTATTATATTATTATTTACATATTATTAGTATCTGTTACATATTATTATTAATATTAGTTGTATGTTAACGGTGCCATTATTTAATTTCGCATTTATATGTCAATCAAAGTTGTTACGGGTAAAAATTCCCTTTGCATTTACATATAACAGGGTTTTACCAATATCGAGGGTGTCCCAAAAGTGAGGACACATGGGGGAAATTGATTTATAGTAATAGTTTGTTTTTTCTGTTCCAGGTGAGACATGTATGGGAAATTAACAAAAGATGAAGGAGTGAAGGTAATCTTCACGTACGCAAGAGAAGGAAGCGCGTACCGAAGTGTCGCAGACGAATTGAATCAGCAAAACCAAGGGAGAAAAAATATTGGTTTCTCAACTGTTAAAAAAGTGATCGAGTGATTTAAAGAACTAAGAAGTTCATCGAAGTTAATGGGTATTAGTTTGAGCATTTATTACACATAAGCCAACATAATGCGTGAAGATTATTATTTCCCTTATGTGTCCTGACTTGTGGGTCAACCCGGACATTATATACTGTGTGTGTGTGTGTGTGTGTGTGTGTGTGTATAAAAGTGGGCAGGACCGAATTCCAGGAACTCGGTCCTTTTTAAGGACCGTGAAAGTAGGTCCTTTTCTCAGTGAGGACCGAAATGAGGAGCGACGGTCCATTTTTAAGCAATTCCGGACGGTCTTTTTTAGTGATTTTAGTGTGTTTAGTGATTATTTGAAGTTCTAAAGAAGATGGATCGTTTCCTCCAGAAGACTCAGAAAGAGACTGAGACTGAACTGAAACTTGTTTCAACACCTGGAGGAGACGAAAAATCTACTGATGTTAGTGCTTCAACTTCAAGTCAAGCAACTGGAGCTCCTAGCGGAAGAACTGAACCCGGCAATCCCGGCAATTTTTCATTTTAATGAAATTTTTCACTTATATTACACTGGGCAACACGTATTTTATTGAATGATATCTGACACTTGATTCTAGGTAATTTGGGTGCGCTGAATACGAATTTCAACTCGGTTTGGCTCTATCAGGTCCTGATTCTTGTCGACAGCCTATGTGCCATTTTCCAGATTTTTCAAATTAGGACTAAAAAATTAAGTCATGTGTTAAATTTTTTTTCAAGTTTCATGAATACAAGCAGTTTCAAACTACAGTAAAATTACATTATAACGATAGAAATGACTTAAATAAAAAAACAAACAGATATGAAGCTTTCACTGTGGCAAAACTTTCTTTTGTAAGACTTTCTAGCGTATTTGCTTGTTGATGGCAGGTCTCTTTTCAAGCACCAGCAGTAATCAGCCATCATGTGGGATCCCAGCGGCCTTGGTACCGTTCCTCCATAATTTTGATATCTTGGTGGAATCTCTCCCCTTGTTCGTCACTTACATCACCTAAATTACTTGGAAATTGGTCAAGATGGCTATTCAAAAAATGCATTTTTATGCTCATATTGCAACTTAACTCTTTGTAGTCCCTTAAAAGTTTTTTTACGATTTCTTCGTAGTTATCTGCCCTATAATTGCCTAAAAAGTTTTCTATCAAGTCCACGAATGAGAACCAGCCATTTTTTTCGCGTTCATTCATGACATTAGGAAAATTGCTGTCTTTAATCATTGTTCTTATTTGTGGACCGTCGAAATTCCCGCCTTGATTTTTTCATAACTTAAACTTGGAAATTTTGAAGTTATGTATTTGAACACTCGCCGTTCGTATCTAAAGCTTTTACATATTGTTTAATGAGGCCTAGTTTTATATGCAGAGGAGGAAATATGATTTTATCTCTGCTCACTAAAGGTGGATTAATTACGTTTTTTTCTCCGACAGTAAGTGATGTTCGTGCTGGCCAGATTTGTTTGAAATAATGTTCTTCCTTGGCTCTGCTGTCCCATAAGCAAAGGAAGCAGGGATATTTAGTATACCCTCCTTGTTGTCCTAGCAGAAAATAACCATTTTTAAGTGAACACATATGATCCACTCGTGCTCCCTATATTTGATAAGATTTAAAACCTTTTCTATATGTTCAACTTTTCTTTTAATTTTGTTGAGTGCCCAATCGGTATCGAGCCGTATAGATTGCCATTATGCAACAACACACACTTAAGACTTCTTTTCGAACTGTCTAAAAACAAGCGCCAATCATTTGCATCGTAAGACTCAACCCCCATCTTCTTTAACAACCAACTATGTCGCAGCAATATACTAACTATCCTCTGTTCTAAAATATTTAACAAGTTCTTCTTCTCTTTTTCTGTAAAATGAAATGTATGTGTTTGAAGTAAGCAAGTTTTCTCTTTAAGTCTTGAAGCTAAAATTTCCGCAGCCTTTTTTGGCAAATTTAGATCCCTTACAAGATCATTCAACTCGGCCTGGTTAAACTTTTGCGGATCGTTTTGACTTTCAAATACGCTGGGGTCAAAATCGGTGTCTGACTCCTCAAAGTGCATAACAATATTTTCAGGAACAACTTCAACTAATTCTTGAGTTGGCAGACCCTTAATTTTGGAATGGGGATCTCATTTGAATGTAGCACAGGTCGTATCGCGGTGTCGAAATTTGGGTACTCGATACAATGTTTATTTTTCTTAGTGAAGCCCGAAGTCTTGACAAAGCAAAGTAGCAATCGGTCTCGTGGTTAGTAGGCTCTCTCCACACCTGATATGGAAAAAAATTGTAAAGCGTTAACAAAAGCGACGAGAGACTTGTTTTTATGAATTTTATCAAAAGTTTCACCCAAACATTTAACATTTCTGTGTTTTCAACCTTATGCAATATTTGAGATTCTTATAAACATTTTCTGTAAATTTTTGTTTATGTACTCTAAGTTACAATTACATTTAGGTAAGTTACAGTATACTAGTGATTAAATTACGTAGTTTTATGAAATCATAAACTTACCATCGGAACTCCAAAAGGTATTTTTGAATCCGAACCTTCGTCCAATGTCGCAGTCTTTCAATGCATATAGTGCAGGCTTTATGTGGAGCCCACGATTTATCTTGGTCCCCCAGTTTTATGCCAAAATAAGCTAAGTAAGCTCTTTTTACGAAGTCAGTTTATATTTGCTCGTTGATGTGGAAGTGTAAAATTTCCACATATATAACAGAAGGAATCAGGGTTGTTTTTGCATTTGAACTTTCTAGTGCTTGATGACATATTGCTTGATTGTTCTGCCAATTTGTAAAGGTATTTAAAGCCCTTAATTCATATAAATTTAAGAAAATCTGAAATATAAACACAAAATTAGTTTAAATAGGTACTTATTATGAAATAGGTACTTACAATCTATGAAATTAAACTAGAAACACGGATGAGTAGGTACAATATAAATTACGTCTAATTAAATCACTATATTAAATCAGGATGACAAAATTACTCACTAAATCATATGCCAATTCAAAATTATGTTTAATGCCCAAACTTAATTAACTAACTCAACTGACTGACTGACTGACTGACTGACTGACTGATTGACTGATTAACTCTGGAAACGAGTCGCTTTATATATTTTAGTTGTCCCTCTAGAATACTCTACAGAAACAGGAACGCTCGAGAAAATTTTAGAATTCTATGATATTTTTAGCTTAATTTACTAATATTAAAATGGGTTAAAAAATGACAAAATTAAAAATATTTTAGGGTGTTACATATAAAAATATACATAATACAACAATACCATAACAATAGGTCAAATACCTAAATAAAAACCTAGTTGCATAATGTGTAACTGCAAAAAGACTTAGCGAGTATGAGAAAAAACTTTTTATGAATACGACGAAAGAGGAGGGGTGTTGAGCAAAATCAGGACCTGATAGAGCAAACCGAGTAAAATTCGTGCTCAGCGCACCAAAATTACCTAGAGTAACTGTCAAATCTAATTCAATAGACAAAAATTTGAAATTTGTTCCCCAGTGTTATATATAAGGACCGAGGACCGAGTCGTTCCTAGGTCCTATCTTCAGAAAGGACCGCGACCGGACCGTCGGTCCTTTTTGAGGCCCGGGTGCCCACCTTTGTGTATATATATATATATATATACAGGGTGGGCGGAAAGTAGCTCCCTATTTTGGATTGGTAAAAAAATACGTATATTTCCATTTATTTCAGAAGAAATAATATGAAAAGGTAGGCATACATGGTAGGTTTTCTCTAAATTCAATGTGGGCTCCACTCTTTCCACCAGCTTCTGGAGCCGCCCAGGAATGGCGTCCACTGACTTTAGCAGGAACTCCGGCGGGATGGAGGACATGACTTCCCGAATTCGGTCCTCCAGTTCTTCCAATGTCCTCGGTTTGGTGCGGTAGACTTCTTCCTTACCCACCCCAAAGAGAGAAGTCGCACGGTGTCAAGTCGGGGCTCCTGGCTGGCCATTGATGTGGACCACGACGACCCATCCAACGCCCAGGGAAGTGGGCATCCAGCCACTCACGGACAACAAGAGCGAAGTGCGGAGGGGCGCCATCTTGCATAAATATCAGATCTTTGGGGGTGGGTAAAGGAAGAAGTCTACCGCACCAAACCGAGGACATTGGAAGAACTGGAAGACCGAATTCGGGAAGTCATGTCCTCCATCCCGCCGGAGTTCCTGCTAAAGTCAGTGGACGCCATTCCTGGGCGGCTCCAGAAGCTGGTGGAAAGAGTTGGAGCCCACATTGAATTTTAGAGAAAACCTACCATGTATGCCTACCTTTTCATATTATTTCTTCTGAAATAAATGGATAATATACATGTTTTTTTACCAATCCAAAATAGGGAGCTACTTTCCGCCCACCCTGTATATCTCGGGTGGCCCCAAAAAACGCCTTCAGATTTAAACATCAATAACTTAAAAAATATGCAGTTCACACTTCAAAAATTTAAATAACTTACCTAAATCTATTGCTAAGCCATCATAAAAATTTCAGACCTCTATATAAAATACTTTTTCCACAGCTGAGGGAACAATGAGGGGTGCTGGTTAATTATACGGTCTACCATCTGAGTTTTGACAGAATATAAACTAACGAAAATATCACGACTTAACCTAACCAATTATGAAGGGCGTACAGTTGATCTATTATTAATTATAACTGTTTGTTGATCTATTAGTAAATAGTAAATACTATTCCAGAAACAAACAATGTTATAATTAATAATAGATCAACTGTACGCTAGGGTGGATCGATTTTACATGTTTTTCGATTTCCATATTCTAATAGAGACAAAACCTTGCGCATGCATGAGAAAATAGCCTCTGCAAAATCTTAGCTTAATAGGTAATCATCTTCTGCCTCCGGCAGAGCGATGAAAATCATATTTTAGTAGTCAAAAACGTATTTTTCTTATAATTTTTAAAATATTTCAATATGCATCAAATTATTCCTAATAACTATAAAGTCGATGAAAAGACCTCATATGATCGTTTTTCCAAGCGCGTTGTCCTACGTTAATATCTTTTGCCCCCGGCAACAACGTCAAATGTTGAAAAAAATAGGTAATTTATATACATATTTTCAGATCAGCTCTTTGTCTTAAATAATGCATTTATATATTTCCCATAGCATTTATATCGTTGCTTAGGCATGAAATACACACACACATGCCTATTACACGGTAATGAATTATCACTGCGACACCTCATTCAAGACTTGGACGGCAAAACAACTGGGCCAATGGGCTTTACTGGACCAGTTGGAAAACAACTGAACGACTGCGAAAAACTTCCAATTACAGAATTCGATGCCATTCCATCTCCCGACATTGACATAGATGATGCCGAGTTGAGCACTGACCAAAAATATTTGTTAGGCATCTACAGAGCAGTGTCGAGCGGTAGCTGCTCTTCAGCTCTCGCGGCTCGAAATCCAGGTAAGATGGCGCATTCCAGGTGGCTGACAACAGCAAATAGATTTCTGCGCATCTATGTTTCAACCAGTGAACCCTCCAGCACCTTCAACGAAATTGTGCGATTCATTATGACAGTTTTCGCACCAATTTGGTTTAAGATAAAGAAAAACTCCAGTTTCACTGAGGGCGCAAAACATTTTTTCGAAATGATGCGTCTCTCTCAGACCATGCCTCAAAGATCTAAGACAATCGCCAACAAAGTCCTCCGTAGAAATTCTTTCTTTCCTCACCCAGAAAATATTTTGATCTCCATGCTACATGCCGATGAGCAAAACATAAGAGAATTGGGATGGAGAAGAATATTAAAAGCACGATCAAAACAATCACCAGCGGGGGAAATTCGAGCCTTCGCCATGCCTGAGCTGCTGTACGATAGTCAAAACTATTACGAAATGATCACTGGCAAACGGCTGAGGTGACCGAACCCCCCGTTACAAAAACAATACCTGATACCCGAATAAAAGAGTTTGTTGAGACGGGAGACCAGCCTGATGGACTGATCCCACTATTCCCTTGTCATACTCAAGCGGTCGAGAGACTCATCAAATTAGTAACCGAAGCCTCTGCCAGTGTAAGTGGAATAGAAGAGAGGGACGGATTCATCCGCTCCCGTCTTCACTCCCGAACAAAAATTCCACGATTTGATTCTAAGAAAGATTACCGTATGTAAATCGACATGCAGCCAAAGGAAGGGTGGTTGGGGCTGGATAGGGTGGAACTCGACGTACAGCCACCTCCTCGTGGTGAGTTCTGGGTTGCTAATTTTATAAAATTAGCAAGCGAGGAGCTGTACTTAGTACTTATAACATCGCATTAACGTAATTATAATCCACATTTAGACTTTTCTCGGGGACAGAAGATATTACTCTAGAGTCATAAAATTTTGCGTGTTATTTCATGCCTAAGCAACGATATAAATTCTATGGGAAATATATAAATGCATTATTTAAGACAAAGAGCCGATCTGAAAATATGTATATAAATTACCTATTTTTTCAACATTTGACGTTGTTGCCGGGGGCAAAAGATATTAACGTAGGACAACGCGCTTGGAAAAACGATCATATGAGGTCTTTTTCATCGACTTTATAGTTATTAGGAATAATTTTGATGCATATTGAAATATTTTAAAAATTATAAGAAAAATACGTTTTTGACTACTAAAATATGATTTTCATCGCTCTGCCGGGGGCAGAAGATGATTACCTATTAAGCTACAATTTTGCAGAGGCTATTTTCTCATGCATGCGCAAGTTTTTGTCTCTATTAGAATATGGAAATCGAAAAAAATGTAAAATCGATCCACCCTACTGTACGCCCTTGATAATTGGTTAGGTTAAGTCGTGATATTTTCGTTAGTTTATATTCTGTCAAAACTCAGATGGTAGACCGCATACTTAACCAGCACCCAATGAGGTATGGTGAAAAAAATGAATACTGTATCCTAAATCCTAAATGTGTATAGCTGTACCTGACAACTATTCTAAGACTTGTAGTAGTGATATAGGCTACGCCCATCTTACATACTGCTTTTTAAACTTACCCTTCAAATTATGGTTCTAAGTAACGGTGAAAAAGTGGTGACTGAAGAGTATTTCTTGGAAAAAGGATGGACTGGGGCAAGAATTTTGAGGAAATTTCCAGGAATAACTTGTAATGTTACGTCTGTGAATAGAATAATTAAAAAACTTAAAGCAACCGGAAGCGTGGAAGTAGTCGGCCTAAAACAGTTTACACTCAAGACAATAAGGCAATGATCGAAATGATGAACCTATCTAAAGAGGATCGACCTGGGTCACACTGCTCTGAGGAAAGTTGCAAGAAATTTAGGTATCAGTCAAAGTTCCATACAAAGAATGCAGAGAACGGTAGGATTTAAAGCATTTAAAAGGATCCGTGTTTCAAGACGTGACAGCAATGTAAGAGCTAAAAAAAAATTCGTTGTATTTTACAGTTAAAAAAAAGTTTTTTACAGATGAAAAAGATTTCACCATCGAGATTGCTCGAAACTCCCTGCGTAAGAAGACATTCCTCCATCGAAAGTTTACCACCAGACAAATCGGTTTTCCAAAAAAAAATCATGGTATTAGCAGGTGTATCGCGTGGAATGGAAAGACGGAAATTCATTTCATTTCAGAAAATAAAAAAATTAATTCAGAAACCCATGTAAATCTCTTAAGAGGAAAAACTTTTGCCTGATTGTCGGCGTCTGTATTACGGAAACGATTTCATACTCTAACAAGGTGGCGCTACAACTCATACTAGGAAGTTCACACAGGATTATCTACAACAGAATGTAATCAACTTCATTGGAAAAAAACGACTGGCCCCGCAATCACCTGATTGCAATCCCATGGATCATTGCATATGGAACACACTAGCAGAGAAGATTTATGAAGGCCAAACAGAAAAGTTTACAGAAATGCAATTAAAGAAAAAAATACTCGATTGTTGGGGCAAAATAATAGCAGAAATCAAAAAATGTATCATGTCGTGGAAGAAAAGGTTAAGATTAGTTTGTAAGTAGGACGGCGGACATATTGATCATATTTGTTGATAAGATGTGAATAATAAAATTTTTTCAGTTTATGATATTCGTTTTTTTTCACCATACCTCATTGTTCCCTCAGCTGTGAAAAAAATATTTTATGTAGAGATCTGACATTTTTATGATGGCTTATCAATAGATCGAGGTAAAAGTTATGTCAATTTTGGAAGTGTGAACTGCATATTTTTTAAGTTATTGATGTTCAAATCTCAAGGCGTTTTTTTTTTTCGGCCACCCGATATTTTATTTATATTATATATATATATATATATATTATATATATATATGATATACAGTATATGCGCCTTGGTGGTGTAGTGGTTGACGTCTCTGACTATGAATCCACCGTCCAAATGGAAAGCCAATAGCAAGGATGGACCTATACACATTCCGTCGACAAGGCCAAAATATCGACACACTAAAAAGCTAACCTAACCTAGCGTAACCTAATTTAGCCAAATAATAACTTGTCGCTAGAATGTCAAGTCGATCAGATGTCGTAAGGCCGGCAAGGATGAAATTGACCACGACCGAAAACACTGTCGCATGCAGCAATTTATGTATGACAAAACCAATGCCTTTTTTATGCAGGAAGGAGGGGCCAGGGTCGAATGCCCACAGAAACGCTTCCCCCCCCCCCCATAGAAGAGGAAAACCAAAATCAAAATCCAAAGCCTTACTTATTTAGGATTAAGAACAGTTCATGTTGCTTCCATAAAATATTGTTCCAACTCTTCCTGTTTCACTTGCAGCAGCAGCAGCAGCAGCAGCACTGGGAGGAGGAAATACTTGGAATTTATTTCCTGGCAAAATCGATAAACTTGGAACAATTAATGCAATTATGCGAGAGAATTCTCTATCGAATTTATTGCACGGAAAGGAAGTTTCCATTTTCTCCGCGAGAGAGGAAGAGATTAGACTGATGCAGCTGTGGAGAAAATTCAGAGATTGGTTTGTAAGAACGAAAATTATTTGCTTTCTGAACTGGCGAGTAAGTGACGTAGTTAGTAAAAGGGATGAGCTTGTAAACCGGATAAAATGTAATCACTCCCAAGCATTTTAGCGGAAAATTATGTATGCAATAATGCAGAAAACACCGATTTCAAAGATGCCTTTTAATTTACCGATTGTTCTTTTTTAGGGTTATAAACCGTACTTTAAACCAAGATGCGCTTTCTTAAATAACGGGATTAACTGGTTAATAAGTCCACGAAGCGAGACTCTGCCACAAAAGATAGAACCCTCTGACAGTGGATTAGATTATTAGACGACTGTTCCAAAGTTCAAATTACCCAACCACTGGAGAATCGTGGGACTACTGTCCACATTACTGCGCATTTCCACCTGGTAGTCTTGTTACTGGAGTTAATCGAATCAGGTACAAAACAAAGGAATTTAAAATTTTAGTTAAGAGCTATAACGGTTGTTCTTTGGGCCGACAGCAGTAGATCTAAGGAGAGGATCAATTCTGTTCAATGGACATTTGGATATGAAAAGGATTATCGAGCAATTTCACGGTTCTGTCTTGGTTATACGCTTTTTATTTGTAAATGTGCGAATCCTTCTCATTCTTACTAACGAAGTGGAGCAATGTATGTCAATTTATATAGAAAGATTATGTCATTTACACTTTACAGTATTATCAAGACTGTCAGCATTTCTCTGAAATGTTATTGGACTAGTAACATAAGACCAATTTAAAAGATTTGGGGGGGGGGGTCTCTTTTGTCAAAACCGTCGGTATCCAAGAGAGCTTTCATGAAAATTTAATATATCGGTAAGAATGACAGGCTAGTATTATCGTCTTCAAAGGCTTTTGCTAATTTCGAAATCTTGCATCGGCACCAACTGAAATGACTGACGATATGGGATTTCATCAAAGTTAATCGCATTCAAATAAGAATGAGTGTTTTTAAATTTTTGTTTTGTATCTATATTTTCTAGTGGTGTACCGATCAATCGGCATCGGCAGAATCGGCCAAGTTTGGGACATCGGCATCGGCCAAATTTAGCCGATTCTCTTACCGATTATTCGAAATTTTCATTACAAAACAAAATCTATATTTATAGAAAAATTGACCATACAAAGAATACTATTTATAATAATTTATACTCATTTCAAAGTGTAATTATATAAAAATATTTTATATTCACAAAAAAGGTAAAGCTTAATAAGTTAAGCTGCCAATAAATTTACAGTTTCTCTAACTAACTAATCTCTAAATATTATAAACTCTTGTAGTCTCCTACTCTATATTAATAATAATTCTATATCGAGTTGTACTTTATAATTTATATATTAAACCACCTTATTATGATGACTTTATTTTAAGTACTTTAATGATTTTCTAAGCCCAAATTGTATATCCATTTTTCTTTATTCAAATTGAACACCAGGGACTAGAAATTTTAATGGAAAATTTTATTGGTTGGTTACATTGTTGAAGAAAGAAAATATCTTCAACATAAGGAAAATTAATTACTTTAAATATTGGTATTCAATTTATGAAACCAAAATAAAATTATTTTATCATTTTGCCGAGTAATAAAACTATTTAACATCATTTTAGTTACGGTATACGAGTAACAAATTCTGGAACCATTTATTGTGGAGTGAGCCAAGAAATGCATTTAAAACAAATTTGAAATGTAAAAATATGAAAATTGAAATTTTTCCCATTAAATTAGTACAATTTATGAAGGGAGTCGATTTTGTTAAAAATATAAGCAAAGAATCGGCATCGGCTAAATTTGGGAATCGGTACATCACTAATATTTTTATTGCGGGTGAATTTAAGATAGATTTGCGTATACTCGCTCGAAAAACGAAACAATTTTAACTTTTGTTGCTTACCGCATTAAACTAAATTAAAAAAGTTGCCGTAAGCAATTAAGAAAAAAAGACAAATTCACTTGAAATAGACAGAAGAAATAATGTGGGAGAGAAAATACCCTTGAAGAACACCGGTTGCGGAAAAAAAAAAAAAAAAAAAATTACGTTGGAAGTAAATTAATCAGTAATCGAATTTTGGGTGCCGAGAGGAAACAGGAAAATTAGGAAAAGGACGAATAAAGGTCATAGAAGGGAAATAAAAAAAGGTGTCAGTTAGAAAGGCATTAGAACTTTTTCAAAAACTTTTGATGTTGATTATACGAAATTAGCCGATTTTTTCCTTCAGTGTTCGTTCCATGATGGAGTTTGTTAGTCTAGTTATTAAGCGATATGCTAATGGGAGGTACGTAAGAACATCCTGGTTTGCTGCGTGAACTACAGAAACCAAAAAAACAACAACTATTATTACTTATTAATAAATATTTATTTATTCCTCCTTATAGTTTAATATATTTTACAGCATTTTGATAAGTGTAGAAATCAAACATACTATATATGTATATATATATATATATATATATATAATATTATATCTATAGCTATATCTATCTATCTATCTATCGCTATATCTATCTATCTATCTATCGCTATATCTATCTATCTATCTATCGCTATATCTATCTATCTATAGCTATATCTATCTATCTATCTATATCTATCTATCTATAGCTATATCTATCTATCTATCTATAGCTATATCTATCTATCTATAGCTATATCTATCTATCTATCTATCTATCTATCTATACGCGTGCCCGCTATGCTCAACTTCCAGATTACGCTGTTGATTAACAAAGGACCTACCCCATTACAAAACGGAAACACAATCGGGCTACGCGGTTCGAGAATTCTCAAGTCCATCCGCGCGAACATAAAACTTAAGTCGAGAACATTCGCGAGCATTCAAAGACGTTAATTCCACCCACATCAATTGCCCCATCCTTCGAAGGTTCAGATTCAGATCCAGATAACCCTCCAACAACCCTTGAAGCGTAAATTCCATCTTCAAGTTTCCCTTCATTCAGCCTTAACGTCTTTGTCACCTTCCCCCTTAGTTTATTTAAGTAAATACATACGTATTTATTTATTATTAATGTATGATATTATGCATTAATTATTATTCTCTTTTAGGTTTATAATTAATTTATATTGTAGTTATATTATCTGATTGCATAAACAGTTCATAGGATAGGTTTATCTATTGATTATAGTTATAGCGTCTATTATAGTAGGAAATTTTTTAATGGAACATAACTCCCCCCTAATTAACATTGTCTCTATGGGAAAATATACCTCACTATACGCGGTAGTTTCCAGGAACACTACCGCGTATAGCGGGGTATACCTGTGTATGTATGTATGTATGTATGTATACCTTTCAAAGGTTCCGTGCGATGATTCCTCATTTCACGAAGGTCAAGCTTGTCGCCCCTCCTCTCGAGTTGGTTTCTTGTACTCTCCACCTCACATAGCCAGGTACGCCCGGCTCATCGGGGATTGTTCTGAGCCAGGCGTCTAATCTTCTTTTGAAGATGTCCACTGCAACACCATTCGTGTTCCTTAGGTCTTTCAGCAGCTGATTAAACAGTTTTGATCCTCTCACAACAAAACTATTTTCTTTCAGATTTAAGGATGTTCCCTGTCTAGCCTTTAATTTGGGAACACGACACAGTCTTCCTTTTCTACTTTCCATTGTTGTTTGGGAAGTTACAGGGTTCAGAGTAAGATTAGGGACTAGTTTCTCCATTATTTTCCGAGTGTAAATAATGGTGTATCTCTCTCCTCCTTTCCAGTGAATATAGGTTTAGTTCTCGTAACCTTTCCCAGTAATTTAGTTTTTTGCACCCCTTGATCTTGGCTGTGAAGCTTCTCTGAATACCTTCTAGTTGTCTAATGTCTTCTTTTTTATATGGGGATGTTAGGACCGAGCAGTATTCCAATTTGGGTATGATCAGTGTTTTCAGTAGAGGAATCATTATATTCCTATCCCTTCGTTTAAAGGTTCTCAAGATCTGCCCAGTTATTCTCTTTGCTCTGTTCACTGCTATCTTATTTTGTGTTTCAAATTTCGCATCATCTGTCATTACAATCCCTAAATCTTTTGCTCTAGAATTTCTCTGAATTTCCTGTCCATTTGGGGTATAATATTTCATGGATTTTAGGTCTTCTCTTTTTCCGTACCTTAACAGCTGAAATTTCTCAGTGTTAAACTTCATATTGTTGTCTTCCGTTCACTTGTAGATTCTGTTCATGTCGGTTTGTAGAGATCCTATATCTTCTGGGTTTCTTATTTTTCTATTGATCTTTGTGTCATCGGCAAAAGATGTTACTGTGCTGACTGAGGACCTCTGATTCTGATGAAGATATTCCTTGTACTGTAACGACTTGCCGCCGCTCATTAAGGAAATTTTTTATCTATTTCCCTACTTTTCCTGTTATTCCCATATACTTCAGTTTATGTATTATGATTCCATGGTCACGCTTGTCGAACGCTTTGGCAAAGTCTGTGTATATTATATCATAGTGTTCATTACTTTCCGTTGCATCAATAATGTTGTTGTAGTGTTCCATTAGTTGTGATAGGCATGATCTGCCTGACCGAAACCCATGTTGGTTATCATTTAGTTTTTCTGTGTATATAATTATATATATATATATATATATATATATATATATATATATACACACACACACACACACTGTAAAGTTTTAATACTGATGGATGAGTTTATGTAAGGAGTTTGATCGAAGTGTCATTTCGATCAAACTGAGGAAAGACATTTCACACTTCGAACAGACGCCCAAACGTGATTTCACCCTTCATCCCCTGCACCCTTCATTCATCCCCTGCACCCTTCATTCATCCCCTGCACCCTTCATTCATCCCCTGCACCCTTCATTCATCCCCTGCACCCTTCATTCATCCCCTGCACCCTTCATTCATCCCCTGCACCCTTCATTCATCCCTGCACCCTTCATTCATCCCTGCACCCTTCATTCATCCCCTGCACCCTTCATTCATCCCCTGCACTCTTCATTCATCCCCTGCACTCTTCATTCACCCCCTGCACTCTTCATTCATCCCCTGCACTCTTCATTCACCCCCTGCACTCTTCATTCACCCCCTGCACTCTTCATTCACCCCCTGCACTCTTCATTCACCCCCTGCACTCTTCATTCACCCCCTGCACTCTTCATTCACCCCCTGCATCCTTCATTCACCCCTAGCATCTTTAGTTTCCTTTATCACCTCATTCATTCATATATCCATGCGTCCCTTTGTTCTCGCGTCCCTCCCTTTTTGTGTCCATTTCCATCATATTATCAATAAGACCGTCTTCCATTCGATCCATTCTGACCTCCAAATAGCCGTGACTGTATTCTAATTTTCACGAATATATTAAGTGACAGAATTTCAATCTGCAATAGTTTCATTCAGTACCCCATCCCCGTCGTCCCCCCTATTACTTCCACCCGAACATATATGGACTAATCACCCGAGTCGTCTCTTACCCCCGATCCTATTAATCCTTCCAGATTTGATTAATTGGGATTACGCCAAGTCTATAAATCACCTCTGGATTTCTTTCAATTGAGATTAATTCTCTAAATCCAATTCCTTTGATCCTTTCATGAATTGGGCAACCGCCCCCCTAACCCCTTAATTATCTTATTTTAACTTCGCCTAATATATATATATATATGTGGGTGGGTGTGTGCGTGTGTTGTGGTTAGTATCAATGACTACGAATCTATTGTTTTCCTCAGCCCACTCAGCTGTTCAGCCTTTATTTGGTTGGTAGGTGAGTGGGAACCATAAAAGTGCTAGAAATGAGGCAGGATACTGCAAATAGGTCGACACAAGTCGATCCTGAACTTCGTTCAAAACTGCACATACACACACAAAATATTATATATTATATATATATATTATATATATATATATATATAATATATGCAGGAAGGAGGACCAAATTAAAAAATTGGCCGTTCCTAATTGAATTTTTTTCTACACAGAAAAAAACCCAATCAAATCGAAATATCTGCTGAACTTCCCATCAATTGCCGAACGCTGAAAATCCATTTAAGTGCCAGGGCCAACAAGTGTTGCCACTACTGGAAACGAGAGCCAAATTCAGCGATAATGGAGAATGATTTGAATAAAGTGTAAACGTCAGAGTCAACATCTGCATAAAGTCGTGTAAATCGTTAATCTCTTTCGAATTACGATACAACTTCGTCTTTTAAACAATTTATTCGCGATCAGTCTTACCTTCGTTAAAGGTAAGTGTAAAAAATGCTCTACAAACTCTTCTTATGTACTGCTATCCAGGCTGAGCATATATATATATATATATATATATATATATATATATATATATATATATATGACGTGTGTGTGTGTGTTAGAACTTGCATGCAAATGAAAAACGATTCCGAGCAATTTCGTCGATTAAGAGAGACGTTAATGTCTTTGAGAAGGTCTCGTAAGAGACGAAAGCGCTCGGAATAGTTTTTCATTTTCCTTGGGATTGTATCATATTTAGTAAAATTCACGTGAAACTTGTGAATTACTCCCCATATATATATATATATATATATATATATATATATATATATATATATATATATTATATATGAGAAGACAAGGTATAAAAAAAAAATTCCCGAAACTTCTTGTAATTGTCTTGTCCCCCATCCTCAGTTGTTAAAACATGTGTATTAAAATGACGGATTATAAAATCTCGAATTAAAATGAAATTAAAATTAAACGTACAATGACTCATTGCAATTAAAATACAATTCTATTAACAACACGAATTAATCTGTCTTTTTTTTTTTGGTACAAAAGCATCTAGATATTACAAAATAGGAGCTAGAATCAAGTTGTGTATATACACTGTTAGACAACTTTAAAATCAGAATGAAAGTCCATATTTCTCCAAGATATTTGTAAACAAGAAATGGTTTTACAATGGTACTCTCGTAAATGGAGGGTTGCCAAAAGTAAAAAGACGCCACGATGATGGTTCTCAAGGACAAATAGCAAATGTCATCAATAGATTGACAGAACGCGTGTCTGTTTTATATAATGCAAAAAGGGGAAACGCAACACGATTCGAAATATATTGATTCAATAAACCTATTATTTTTTATACTATCAAATCAAAACCTATGAAAAACCCATACGTGTCTATCTATTTACTTTTGTCAACCCTCTGCTGTACAGAGCTGAAAGAATAGTCAAGCTGGAATTACAGAATAGTAAATAATCCATTCTCACTATCAGAATTTAAAAACTATTTCGAGTTTTCCACAAAAAATAATTCTAAAATGTGAGGATTTTTATCGTTTTTTGTTCCATCAGAAATTTTAATGAGGTCATTGGAATGAATGTCTCTCAGAAAGACAATGGTCACGAACGGGAGATTTGGTTGGTTTGTTTAATGGGCGATTCGCTGGTACGGTAGGAGACAGACACCTACAAGCTCGTCCAAGCTTAATTTATATTGACGAATTGAACTTTCATTATAAGTCGCGTAACAGCAGCTACGCGAGATAGTGTAAGGTTTTATACTATGGACGGATTACTTCTCACTCACTGCCATTAAACATTCGCGGTAAAGGCGCCAAATGAGAATAGGTTAGAAAATACTAGCCAAACTGAATTTGACCTAACTTAACATTAGCCTAACCTAACCTAACGTTGGAGAGCCGTGACTCAGAATGGTATGAAGTGGGACGATTCAAAAATTGCCTTCTCCGAGATTCTTTATTCCCATATTTCTCTCTCTCTAGCGCGGAATCAAATAGGAATGGCATCGAGTAGACTGATATCTATGGAGGAATACGGGTTATCTCTCGACTTGTAGGGATCGGCTACTTTAATATACTTATTGTTGAATTTAAAGCGGGAGTTAAAGATTTACAGAGCTCGAATTCCATTCGTTTATATATACGAGTATGTATATATATATATACAAACTCCAGAAGGATATATATTGATGAGCTGTAAATCTTTACCTCCAGCAGTAGTACGTACGCGTTCTTACAGGCTATAAATTCTGTTTAAAGAAATTCTTTAAAATGTTGGAAAGGTAAGAGTTATTTCTTTAAAAAAAAAACACGCACATTCGTTTTAAGAACATAAATATAGAGTCGGAACAAAATGCGTGTATAAAACCAGAAAATTTAACCTTTTCCTGTTAATAACTTAATAAATAGTTTTAAAACGCTAATCAAAATGTTCTTAAGACTTATGAAAGGCTAAATCACTAATAATTACAAAATTCAGAAATTACTGAAATACTTAACCATTTTACAGATTTTCTGAAGCCTTTCCACTTCACAAACGGTACAGAGGTTTGGCAAAAGTAAATAGACACCTTCGGTTTATCCATAGTTTTTGATTTGATTATAAAAGTCAATAAATAACAGTGTAGGGTTTAGGGGTTTCCCGGGTGTTTCGGTAAACCGACCATTGACCCCTTTTGTGGGTTGTTTTGCGTGAAAACACAAAATTCACGTACGTAACACTAAAAGATGGTAACGTAAGCATTGATATTTTTATTCAGATTATTTAGTTTATCCACTAGACCACAACTAAGTAAACTAATATGGTTTATCGTTGTATTAATAACTTCAGAATTTTAACTTTAAACCATTAATATAAATTATTTTTATTATAAAAAACCAAAATCTTTATACTTTTAATCTTATTTTCACAAATTAATTAATTTTACACTTATGTTATATAATTTAATAGACAAGGTTAAACCCTGACCGAAAATCAAAAGTAGTTTTCAAAACAATATAGCCTGGCGCATAACATAAATAAAAGGCCTAGGGCCGCAAATAGAAAGTTCTATTTCGTTGGCCTTAGTGGAAAATGAATTGAATTTTCTGTTAATTCATCTTAAATATAGGCCCTACTTCCCTCGAGCTCGAATAGAAAAATTTAAGTAAATTAACAAGGAAGAGCAAAACGAGCTTAAGATGGACAAACTGCTTCCGACAACTTTGAGTCTCTTCTCAACTCAACTCCCTGACTGACTTAACTTCCTTCTTAGCGATGCGCTACCTTTCCATCAAGATGATTTTATTGTTCCATTCGCGTTTTATACATCTGTTCTTATTTATTATTTCACTAAACAGTAATTAATACAGGATTTCAATAGTTTTTATAATTTTCTAATTATTTTATATTATTTAACTAACTTTATTGGCCTATTTTATGATACTGAATTACTGGATTATATAGACCTAGTATTATCTGAAAACTAATTTGTTTTTAATAACATGATTGGACAAAATGGGAGGTAGGTATCACGTGACGGCTAAATCTGTCTGATTGGCTAATAGCGATTATAAGTATGAACATCATAAAACCTGTTGTTCTGGCTTCGTGCATAAAGTTACGTACGCTTGTCCAAATTCATCTAGGGCCTATTTCCTAACTTTATACTCCATCTATTAAATCTAACATTTTCTATTTAAAAATTCTCTCCAAGTGCCGGGTCTGAATGGGATATATAGGGTAACTACACACGCAAATTTGCGCAGTTATTTATGTTAGCCATGTTTTTACTCCTATATTTCTTAATCTTTACAAATTTAATCCTTTTTGTTTTTTTACGTCCGTTGTATGTTCCTCGAATATCTATAAATAAATAAAAATAGAGTTCAAATGTAGTCAACAAAATTTCAATTATAAATACACACTGACAAAGGGAAGATGTCCCAAAACGTTTGCTAATGGAAAAAAAAAGAAAAGAACAGAAAGACATGCATAAATAAATGTCTCTCTCTCAAGAAATTAAAGCTACACACTCCACACACTTTATATACTCGGTTAAAATGAGAAAATTTCCTAATAATATTTTCTAAGAAGCCTATGCATGACGGAATTTGCTTTGGTTCACTTCTAATGTAAAGAATATAACGTAGTCTCCAAATTAACAAAAACATCGTACATCTGGCCACGCGTTTCACTCTGCATAAATTGCTGCATACGTGCTCCGTACATGTTTTAGTAGACGGAGTTAATTATTTTGGGGGTATTATTTCACCAGACGCTATTCCTGCACCATCGTCTACAGCAGGGGTCACCAACCTGGGCGGTAGCGCCCACTAGTGGGCTCACATTAAAGGTAATTAAACATTTATTTCATTATTTATTTTATCGATTATGTTGATTTATTCTTTTTGATCTAAGGTGGGCGATAAGCTTTTTTTTAATTTTAAAAAAATCGTAAAAGTGGGTGGTGAACAAAAAAAAAGGTTGGTGACCCCTGGTCTACAGGAAGGTCGCTGAAACGATAAAAATTATATATTTTTTGTTTTTTTTCGTTCTCCAATTTTTTTAGTATACTTACACCTACTGTAGAAATGTTAAAGTTAATTTTAAAATAGTTATTGAGCATTATTTTACTAGTGATAGTAATAGAAAACTACTTGATACTACTAAGTAGTCAAATGTTTCGTTCATTCATTTCGAACATTTTCAAAGCAAATTTATCTTTAATTAAAATAAAAAAGCTAAGATTTATGTACACTGACGAAATATAAATCATAAGATACATAGAGTAACGTTTATACATAATATGTATGGGTACTGAGCAGTGGTGTAGTGCTAAATAAAGAAGTGAGGGAACGCATTTTGAAAGTGTTACTCAGATGCGGGGGAGACAATGGCGAGCGCGGCGAGCCCATACAGCTGGGGGTCCGGGGACACTGTAAGCCCCCCGGGAAATCTTTTGAAATCTGACCAATTTCAGGGATATTTTGAGGTCATATGCACTGGATATTAGGATATATTCCAAGGTTGAAGATGCAGTATTTCCAGTGTCATTAGCTATACGACATCCAGTATAGAGTTGCACCGATACCAATATTTTGGCCGATACCGATACTACAAAAAAGTGCCGATATCGATACTTTTTAATTAATTAAGTTTTAAAATTGATTATTAATAAAAGTTCAAGTAAATGATATAATATCTCTAACTTAAAATGCCTTTCCCAATCCCAACTTTAGTTCCATTTAATTTCATAATAATATATTATAATATATAGCTAGAGCCTGTAATTTAATTATGTTTAAAATTGAATGTACTAAAAAAGGAAAAAACATTGCAAACAAACAACTTAGAAAATTATGTCTACAATAAAATGTATAAATTTTTAATATTCTGCTCTTCAAATACAATAATTATACCGGTAGTTTAATGAGGTTTGTTAAGCATTATAAAGTTTTTTTTTCATTTCAATAAATAAAGTAGAGTGTAATTAAAGTAATAGTTTGTATTTTCAAAGTTTTTATTAATAAAAATTACAAAATTCAAATAAATGTAGTACATTAATAAAGTCCTATAAAATATTATTAAAAAAAACAAAAAAACTTTCTACTGTACTGGGCCGCTGCAACAATTGTAGTGTAAAAAATACAAAATTCAATATAGTATCTATAATACATTGATAAATCCTTATTATTCAGTATCGTATATTGAAAAAAAAAAATTTGTGGTTACTTGCACAAAATGAAAATCTTATTAATAAAACATGAAAATTAAAAAAAGTTTCTACAATAGTACTGCTAAATAATTGCATTGTAAAAAAAAGTATATATATTCTTATTGAAAATTTGTACTCCTTTTATTAATTATTAAGCCTATTCAATTCCTAATAACTAGTTTCTATAGAGTCATTTAGTGTTCCATTGCAATACTTTGACTTCTTAATGTTCCTTTTAAAGCTGTAATTTATTAGAATCAAGAATAGGGAGTCCATCTGTCTCTAAACAATATAATCCTATAATTCCTATTGGACCCTTTTGTTCGAGAATATATATTAAACAACTAAATAGATATTACTGTATAATAATAAACAAATTTAATTTTATATAAAATAAGATAATTTCTTCAAAGAACAGTAATTCAAAGTATCGGTATCGGTTTTCAGAACTGTATTGGCCGATACCGATACTTTGTGAAAAGTGGCCGATATGGCCGATACCGATACATCGGTGCAACTCTAATCCAGTACGATCAATAAAAATAGCTAACAACTGGAATGATTAACTAAAAAAAAGTTAACAACTGGTACGCCGTGGTGACTGTTTCACCAGATCTTTATAGGCTAGCATTGCCTCAGTCGAAGCTAAAAGAAATGAAGCAGTTAATGATTCTTTCTAATATTTCTTCTAGGGGTGGGAATTAAAATTTCATGACGTTAGAGATTTGTAAGTTCGGATTTATTTGAAATAGTGAGGGAACGCCGTTCCGTCTACCAAAAAAAGTAAGGGAACGCCGTTCCCACAGCACTACACCACTGGTACTGAGACCTTACATTAAAATTCATTACTTGCCTACCGTACTAATTTATATACAGACAGTTGACAAAAGTAAACAGACACTACGATCATTGTCCTCAAGAACAAATGTCAAAGCTCATCAGTGAAATGCCAGAACGTATGTCAGCTTTATATAATACAAAGAATTCTAAATATACACGATTCTAAATATATTGATTCAATAAATCTCTTGATGGAACTGTAAAATCGGGATTTATTATTAACTAGCAGAATGGGGAATGACGTCTGGAATCCCATGCCAGTCCCAAGCCAGGATAAAAGAGGGGGGTTGCCACGACACTCGTAGGGCGGGTCATACTATGCATTTTTTTTAAATCAATGGAGAGGGGTGTTCAAATGACATATTTTGGTGTATAGAACACAATTCTGAAGAAAATATTTAATTCTGATAACCCTAACCTACATCATTTTGCAGTTGATTATTATTAAATTGTTGATTATTTTACTATTGTAGTTACCCCAGAATATGTCTTCTCACGTTTTCTATCATGGCTGCTCACGTTCTCTCTCATAGAGCATTGTTCTAACTAATTCATATAAACACAATGTAATTCATATAATAATAATAATATTTAAATACTCAAATAAAAAGGTGTGCCATTCCACTTAATTGTAATTATCATACAGTTTGTATATGAAATATTTTGACGGTTTTCTGGCGCGCATAAGGCCATTTTGAGAAAGAGAAGGTTGGAAGTAAGGGACCCCACCAAATAGGGGGTCCTGATCTACCAGAGCACAAGAGACAGGTGAGGACATTGAAAAGGCAGTGGATGGAAAGGAAGGCAGAGAAAATGAGAAGGAGCAAGGAGGAAAGTGCTGCAGTAGCAGAGAAGGCAGCCAGGAAGGATGTTAAGAGATTTTTGGCAGATGGTGATGAGGATCTGGAATTGGAGAGAAGTGGTGATGAAGATGAGTTTGTTCCTGAAGTTGAGCTCTTCCCTCAAACTGACCCTGAGCCAGCAGCTTCGGCAAAGGTACAGAAAAACTATGATGAGATTCAAAACATTGCCCTTGCTAGTGTAAGGTATGGCATAGGGCTGAGGCCAACTGCAGCGATAGCAACAGCAGCTCTGATTGACGCAGGAATCATCACAGAAGACAATACAAGTAAAGTGATTGATAAGAGCAAGGTCAAGAGAGCACAGGAGAAGTTGATGAGAGAGCTGGGGGAACAGTTCGAGAAGAAGTGCAGGGAGGAGGGGGGATCTCTTGCATCCTCTTTGATGGGCGGATTGACCTGACCAATGTGATGATGGAAGCTGAGGGCAGTGACCAATCTTTTCCCGCAAAGATCAAGGAAGAACACTATAGTGTTGTTAGTGAGCCTGGCAGCTACTATCTGTTCCACTTTACCCCAGAGAAAGCAACTAAAGAGGAGTCACATGCGGAGAAGATTGCTAAGGTCCTGTTTGCCTGGCTGAAAGAGAGGGGTTATGATAAGACCTTGTTGGCCATTGGAGGAGACTCAACAAATGTCAACACTGGTGTGAAAGCTGGAGTAATGCGGAAGCTGAAGCTGCACCTGGGGAGAAAGCTGGTCTGGTTGGTGTGCAACCTGCACACTGTTGAACTTCCCCTGCGCCATCTCATTGTTGACCTTGATGGCCCTACTCTGTCAGACAAAAAATTATCCGGGCCAATAGGAAAGCTCCTTGATTCTGCTACAGACTTTGATATCAATCCAAACTTCACCCGAATCTCTGTTGGCCCTCCACTGATCAAGCTTCCTGACAAGGTCATTCAAGATCTCTCAACTGATCAATACTATGGCTATAAAATTGTCTGTGCAGTCAGGGATGGAGTACTTCCTGCAGGGCTGGCTCTGTTAGAGATAGGACCAGTAAACCACAGCCGCTGGCTCACCACAGCGAACAGACTTCTCAGGCTCTGGGTGTCAAAGCACGGACTTGAAGGAAAGAACCTGAAGATTCTGCAATTCATTGTGGAATTCATCATTGGAGTGTATTACCCATGTTGGTTCAACGTGAAGGTCAAGCACTCCTGGATCGAAGGGCCTAGGCACATCCTCTTTCAGCTGGACTGCCTCAAGTCCCAGAGAAAGGAGGTGCTGGATATTGTGATGCCAACTGTGAGAAGATCTGCTTGGTATGCCCACAGTGAAGTCATCCTTCAAACACTACTCTGCTCTGAGGATCAGAAGGAGAGGATTGAAGGGGTGGAGAGAATCCTGGCCATCAGGGGAGAGGGGGACCCTGACACTCAGCTGGGGAACTCCTCTGTTAGGAGCAGAAGGACACCTGACATCAATTGTGATGCTTCCAGCATCGGTGACTGATCAACTGGTCAGAAGGTGTGTCAGAGCCACCTCTCACCTGCTCTCTAAGCACCTCAGAGGTGAAAACTTCATCAACACCCCCATGGAGGTGCGCAACTGGCCTTGCCACACACAAAGCATTGAGAGGGTTGTTAAAATGGTGACTGAGGCTTCTGCTAAGTACTTCTCACAGGAAAAGAGGGATGGAGGGATCAGGGATCAGGGATCAGGGCTCAGGAGACCAGCAGGAAGCTGATGTCCAAGTCTGAGTCAAAGCAGGATTTGTGCAACCTGGCAAAGTTCAAGATGTCAGGAGAATGATCTTTGTAATTATATCCAGTGATATACATGCAGTTCACCTATTAATAAATATATGTAAAATTGATTTGGCCTTGTCAATATAAATGATTTACCTTAGATCTTTTAATATATTATAAAGGGGTTCAAAAGGGTATAATTGGCAATTTAGAAATACAAAATGATGTAGGTTAGTTATATCCTATCCAAAAAAGCAGCTCATATTTGAATTCCCCATGTAAAAACACATAATTTAGACACCCCTGATGGTAGGATTTCCTTCAGATTCATGTTTCACCTGAGTACGACCCGCCCTACCACAACAGGCCTAGCAAGCCTGTGGTGTAAAAACCTTATTGCTCGAGAAACTCAAGAACCAGCCTCGGAACCAGGATTGATAAACAGATCACGGACAAGGAAACGAAACTGGACACGAAAAATGGACACACTCAGGATTAGATGCGGAACGATTAACATAGCAACTTATAGGGAGAAAGATGAAATTTTGGACATTATGAGAGAACGGAAAATCGACATCTTGGGAATGGCCGAAACAAGGGATATGGGTGGAGAACTGGGAAGGAACTTTGGGGATGGATATGTGCTCATGTACAGAGGAGTGGAGGAGGGTCGGAGGAAGATGCAGGGAGTGGCAATGATTATTGGACCGAGATTGTCCCCAAACATACAGACTGTAGAATTAATAAGCGAAAGACTAATGAAATGTAAGTTGAGAATTAGGAATAAAACATATATTCTCTACCAGGTTCATGCGCCACAACAGGAGCATAGTGAAGAGAAGACCAACTTCATGGAACTATTAGATGAGAATTATGAAGTGGGAGGAGAGGAGGTGGGACTGCTTATGGGAGATTTCAATGGTAGAGTGGGAATGGAGAGGGAGTGGAGTGGAGCAGGTAATTGGACCTTTCGGAGAACAGAACCGAAATGCAGAGGGAGAGAAACTAATAGATTTCTGCGTAAGGAACGAACTAAAGACCATGAACGGATTATTTTTCAAACACCAGGAGACCCATAAGTTTACGAGATACAGGTGGAACCAAGTGACAGGAAACTTTGACCAAAAATCCATCATAGATTATATGTTCCGATAAGAGAATTGTTGGAAACGTCAAGGTGATACCTGGGGTTACGTTATACTCCGACCACAGATTACTGATAGCAGATTTGAAAATGCAGAAAATAGTAGCAACAAAAGAGGAGAAGAGGAAGGTAATTAAGACAAAGAAACTGCAGGATGAGAACATTAGAGTCAGATTCAGAGAGGAACTTGAAAGAAATATAGCTGAGATGGAGAAAACAATGAATGGGAAACCGTGAGAGATTGTGCTAAGAGAGTTGCGGAGGAGATTTTGGGGACTGAGTGGGTGGGGGGAGGAAGACGACGACATACACCATGGTGGACAGATATAGTGAGAGACGCAGTAAAACAGAAAACTATAAAACATAGGAAGTGGTTGAGACAACGTACACAGGAATCAAGACGGGAATATGTGCAAGCAAGAAATGAAGCTGAGAGGGAGAAGAAAAGGGCAAAACAAATGGCAATGAGGGAATTGGGAGAAAATTTGGGAGAGGATGAGAAAGGGAACAAAAAACTGATTTATAGCCTTGCAAAATCTTATAGGAAGGAAAAGAAAAAAGTATACAGTATTAAAAATGAAGCGGGAAATGTGATAGTGGAACCTGAAGCAATTAATAGACGATGGTCAGATTATTTTAAAGATCTACTGAATGGAGATCCAGAAGAAGTGGAGGAAGCAGATGGAATATACCAGGAATTAGCAGAACAGGTAATTATTACCAGAGAAGAAATGGAAGAGGCTGTTAATAAAATGAAGAATGGAAAGTCCACGGGAGTGGATGAGCTCCCGATTGAACTTATAAAGGAAGGAGGCGAAGCCATGAAAGAAAAAATTCGAAACCTGTTGAATAAATATTGGAGAGAAGGTTAAGTCTCCGGTGATTGGGGAAAAACAATCATCGTTCCAATATATAAAGGAAAGGGTGACTCAGGTAGATGTGAGAATTATAGGGGAATATCGCTTATTAATCATATAGCAAAACTCTACGAAAGAATAATAGAAAAAAGAGCAAGGCAAATAATTGAAGCAAGGTTGGGAGAGGAACAGCATGGTTATCGAAAAGATAGAAGTACGGTAGATCTTATTTTTGGCCTCAGTTCTGTTATAGAAAAGGCATGGGAATTTAATACTAACATATATGTAATATTCATAGATCTTATAAAAGCATTCGATACAGTGCCCAGAGGAAGAATGTGGAAATGTTTGGAGGAGATTTATGGGGTAAGGGGGACACTTTTTAGGGCTTTGAAAAGTTTGTATCAAGTTAGCGAATGCAAAGTAAGGATTAGACACAAAAATGATGAGTGGTTTGAAGTTAGAACAGGGGTGAAGCAGGGTAGTTTTATATCACCACTAGGGGTCGCAATCGATAATATATTATCGATAATTTATCGATAAATGAAAGTCAACTATCGCGTAATTATCGATACTTTTTATCGATAATTTAATGTCACTTCCTGAATTTTTAAGTTCACGCTCAATGAACAAATTTTCTTTCGTATTTGCGAATGAAATTTATTATAATAGAAAACGTTTTACTTTAAGTGACCAATTAGATCCCTTTTCACATGTTTGGTTACGTAACGTTACGGTACGATATTTTGGGAAAATCCACCGGCAATGCTGTGATGGGTTGTCAGTCCGCAATTTGTTAAGTACTTGTCAGTTGAACAGTTCCTCGCATAATTGCATTACGGGAGACGAGGTTGTTTCTTTGTTATCATTTATTTCAATTTGTGATCATATAACCCATTTTATAGAAACAAATTTTATATAGCCATCATGCCAAGAAAGTCAAATGTTTGGAGATATTTTACAAAATCTACTAGTGATCAAGCTGTGTAATAAATGTGATAAAACATTAAAATGTGCTGGAAGTACAACAACAGGATTAGCCTTTCATATAAGGAATGTTCACCATATTGATTTAAGTGAAGATGCAGAAGTTGCAGCAAAAAGACAGAAAACTCTTAACTTCTTTAAACTAAGTTGTCGATGGAGGAAGAGGTCTCAAAAATGGCTAGCGTTGATGGTTTCAGTTTTAAACGCATTGCAAATAGTGACTTTATACAAGAGTGTTTTAAAAAACGCAAGGATGAATATGATATTCCCCCACCAACTTGTCCAAATACTGCCAAAAATATGGTTATTTCATTTTATGAGAAAAAGAAAAAGGAATTAGCTGACTTATTCAAAGAGAAATGTAAAAATGGTCAACGGTTTTCTCTCACTCTAGATGAATATACATCTATTCAAAATAAAAGATTTATGAACATAAATGTCCATGCTGAAAATGAGCATTGGTCATAAGGAATGATATTAATCAGAGGATCATTAAATAGCGCTAAATGCAAGGAGTTGGTCAATGCCAGATTAAATGAATTCGGACTCGACATGAATGAGCACATCGTGGCTTCTACAACCGATGGTGCATCCGTCATGGTCAAATTTGGCCGAGAAATATCACCAGATCACCAACAGTGTTTGGCGCACGGCATTCACCTTGCTGTATTGGACGTTCTTTATAATAAAAATGTCATTGATGAAGAAGAGGAAGATGGAGTAGGTCAAGAAGAGACTTCCGAATGTGATATACATGAAGACAGCGGAGAAGACAATATTCATTCATTGGCTCTTAAAGATGATTATTTTGGTTTGATCAAGAAAGTGCGGAAAGTTTGCAAAATGTTCAGAAAATCCCCGTTAAAGAATGATATTCTTCAAGGATTTGTGAAATCAGAACACGGAAATGAGCTACAATTAATTCTTGATGTCAGAACTCGCTGGAACAGTTTGCTTGATATGTGCGAAAGGTTTTATAAAATGAAATCATGCATTACACAAGCTTTAGAAGTCTGCTGCAATGAAGAATTTTCTGAAAAAGATTGGACTGTACTCAAGAGTCTTTGTCACACTTTAAACCAGTTGAAATAGTATTAACTTCTTTGTGCTCTGAAGATACAAACTTATTGAAAGCAGACAAATCTATGATGCTCCTTCTTAACAAGTTGGCAAAGCAAGATTGTACATTAGCTCGTCGAATGCATCTTTCTCTCAAACAACAGTATGAATCAAGAAGAGTTCAAAATACTGTTGCCCTTTTGCGATATCTCATGATCCTGAAGCTAGAAATGAACAAATGTCTGACACTTTCAAGATGCTTTCTCCGGGTTCCTTAAAGAAATATGCCACTTCTGTATATACACGGCTGTTTCATGAACATGATCCTGAACTTCGTACGGATATAAGCAGCGTACAAGAAACTCCAGATGAGAGTAACGTAAATGAAGACGACGACGAAGAGGAGGATTTCAGAAAATGCCTCCATCACGAGATGACTAAATTGGAATCAAAAACTTTCGACTACTTAGCTAAGTCCTCTTTTTCAATGCAGAAAGTGAATTCGCAATATACGAAGCACAGAAAAAGAGAAGCGAAAATCTAGATCGATTGTACGATGCATTAAGGACCATGAAGCCTACAAGCTGTGAAGCAGAGCGAGCATTTTCTGCAGCGGGATTTTTCATAACGAAGATTCGATCCAGTCTCTCTCCTGCCACTATTAATGCCTTATGTTTCTTGAAATGTTACTTTCTAAATAAGGATAAAATTAATGTCTTATGTTTTTGAAATGTTACTTTCTAAATAAGGATAAAATTAATGTCTTATGTTTTTGAAATGTTACTTTCTAAATAAGGATAAAATTAATGTCTTGTGTTTTTGAAATGTTACTTTCTAAATAAGGATAAAATTAATGTCATGTTTTTGAAATGTTACTTTCTAAATAAGGATAAAATTAATGTCTTATGTTTTTGAAATGTTACTTTCTAAATAAGGATAAAAAACAAAACTCTAAATAAGTTATCGCTTCATAAAGTAAGGATATAAAATTAATGCCTTATGTTTTTGAAATGTTACTTTCTAAATAAGGATAAAATTAATGTCTTATGTTTTTGAAATGTTACTTTCTAAATAAGGATAAAAAACAAAACCCTAAATAAGTATGGCTGTCATAATGTCAAAGGATCTCATTAAAATTTGTTCTTTTAATTTTGTGATTTTCTTTTATTCCTAAGGCAGCTAATTTAACTAGAAACTTATCGATAAATTATCGATAATCCAATTTTTTTTCAAAAATTTATCGATAAAAATATTCTCGATAATTTGCGACCCCTAATCACCACTCCTGTTTATAGCCTACATGGACACAGTAATTGCAAGTTTCAAGTGACGTCATGAAATGAATAATAATAATGGAATAATGGTATATGCGGTTGACATAGCATTCTGGACGACAGAGAAAAAAGATATAGAACAAGCTTTAATTGATTGGAATGAATGTTTGAAGGAGGGGGGTATGGAAATGAATGCAGAATTTAAGACAGAAATATTAAGTGTATGTTGAAGAGAAGGAGGAGAATTTGGAGTTCAAATAGGAGATAAGGAAATAAGAATTGTTGAAAAATTTTAATATTTAGGGAGTATGTTTACTAAAGAAAGTGGTAATATGCAAGAAATAACTGAAAGAATTGCAAAGTTTAGTATAAATGTCAGAATGTTATACCCGCTACTGAGAGATGAACATATGCCCGTTGGGACTAAGAAAATAATCTTCGAAACAGTTTTAACACCAATACTGATTTATGGGTCGGAACACTGGAAAATGCGCATGGCGGATCGAAGTAGAATTCAGGCGTCAGGCGGCAGAAATGAGACCGCTGAGGACTCTTCTGAGAAAGACGCGAAGATAGGATAAGAAATGAAGAAATAAGAGCCAATGTGGAACGCCGATTTTGAGAAAAATCGACTCTGCCAAATTGAGATGGTTGGGGCATTGGAGAGGGGGGGGAGAACTGCGAGGTGGTGCTGGGAGTGGAGATCAGGAAATGGCAGAAGACCGCGGGGGTGACCTAGGAGGAGATGGAGGGACGAAGTGGAAGAGAGCTTGCGAAGATATGACTTGCCCAGCATGCAAGAGCTCGAGGAAACGGGAGTGCTGCTGGACAGGGCGGAGTGGCAAAGGAGGCTGGCTCCACTGACAGGCTAACTAGCCTACCTGGGAGCTGAAGTATGTATGAAGTATGTAGCGGAGCGACCCGGCGTTGCCGGGGTGGATGTTGAACGTTATATATATATATATATATATATATATATATGCTATCCACTACAGTGACTACACCATGGGCCTCGATTAATCAGAAGTCGTAATTCTCCTACATACGAGCAGAAACCAATGCCCTGAGGGGGCACCTTCATATGCCGTACATATATATACATTTTAACTGCAAACAACACACAGTATAATTAATGTAAAGAACGACGCTTGTGTAGAAGAACGTTCCGCACAAGATGAGGAGGGAGAACGAACAAATGAAAAATGAGGTAACCACCGGGAATCGAACCCGGGATCTTCCGATTGCCGGTCAGATATGCTATCCACTACACCATGGGCCTCGATTAATCAAAAGTCGTAATTCTCCTACATAAGATCCCGGGTTCGATTCCCAGGTGGTTACCTCATTTTTCATTTGTTCGTTCTCCCTCCTCATCTTGTGCGGAACGTTCTTCTACACAAGCGTCGTTCTTTACATTAATCATACTGTGTGTTGTTTGCAGTTAAAATGTACACACACACACACACACACATATATATATATATATATATATATATATATATATATATATATATGCCCGGTTAGGTCAATTGTACGCTCTTGACGATTGGTTAGGTTAAGTCGTGATATTTTCGTTAAGGCTAACGAAAATATCACGACTTAACCTAACCAATCGTCAAGGGCGTACAGATAACCTAACCTGGCATTCAATGAACCTAACCGGGTATTCAATAATTTTACCATAGGTTTCATAATGATCTTGATTACGTCATTTATTTTAAAGTTACTTATTTAATTTATTAACACCCAGGTCCACAACCTGGGGACATCAATATGTGTGTGAAGTTTCATGTTTGTAACTGCTTCCATTTTGGAGTGATGGCTGGCACACACACACACACGTCCTTTTATTATTATTATTATAGATGAATATAACATAATGGTCAATAACAACATAATGGTCAATAACAACATAATGGTCAATAACAACATAATGGTCAATAACAACATAATGGTCAATAACAACATAATGGTCAATAACAACATAATGGTCAATAACAACATAATGGTCAATAACAACATAATGGTCAATAACAACATAATGGTCAATAACAACATAATGGTCAATAACAACATAATGGTCAATAGCTTGACAACAACGGTGGAAGAATTCGGAATGAGAATTAATGAGACCAAGACAAAGGTAATGAAAATTGCAAGAAGGAAAGGGGCACAAATGAACCTAACGATAGGAAATCAGACCTTAGAAGAAGCTGAGCAGTTTAAATATCTGGGAAGTTTATTAACCAACAATGGAGATTGCAATAAGGAAGTAAGATCTAGAATTGGTATGGGTAAGGTAGCTTTTGAGAGACAGAGAAGACTACTTACAGGTAAACTCAACTTGAAGCTGAAGAAAAGGTTAGTAAAAAACTTGAGGGGAAGGAAAAGGAAAGCAATGCTGGATAATTTGAAGGCAGGCAGGAGCTATCATGAGATGAAAAGGATAGCTCAGGATAGAACACTTTGGCGGAACACATGAGTTGGACCTGCCTGATAGGCAGAACACGATGGATGGATGGAATACAACATAATTCATAATGTATGCAGCTATCACAATAGGTAAAGCGATAGGACAAAATCTATCGAGAAAGCTGGCTAAATATCAGATTCACGACAATGAATTCTACACTTTAGGTTATTTACACGTTAGGGTAAGTTATTCATTATTAAATTGGGTTAGCTTAGGTTTCGTTAAGTCAGGTCAGGTCATTATTTTGAACTCTAAAAAAATTTATGGTCATGAATCTTAAATTTTATCAGAAAGTTGTTAGTGATAGCAATAAAACTGGACTTGGATTAACCAATAAAAACTTCTCAGAATTTCTAAATCTCGTCGTTACAGGGACCTAATTCTTCTTCAGCAATAAATCATATCACTAAAAAAAAAAGCATTAAATCAATCATACCGAATATGCTAATGTAATTTACTACACAATGAACAAAATATCTTAAACGATTTCAACAACAACAACTTACAAAATACAATACGGTAAAAGAAATCTGGAGCAAGTGTAGTTTACGTCCCCCTAATGTAAAAGGGGACACAAACTACACTAGGTCAAAGTTGGGGAACGTAAACTACACTAGGCTCTTTAGGAGACATTTTTTAAATGAATCCATCAAATAAAACGCTAAAACTAACGAAAATATTACGACTTAACTTAACCAATCGTCAATATATATATATATATATGAAAATTATTTCACGAAACACGTGAAAAATATTTATGATGAATAAAACCACGAAGGAAAGGAAACACAAAAAGGTGCTCAAGCGCTTTCGTCTAATGACATCCTCAGGAACACTGAAGTACATAAAAGGTTACGGCCTATATATAGGTTACAGAAAGAAAAAAAAATAAATAAATAAACATACATACACACAAACATATATATATATACACATACATATCTACACACACACACACACATATATATATATATATATGCAATAAACAGAGAAGTAAAAATAAAATTAAAAATTAAAGGATTAGCAGAGGCATACAGATTTGTAAGGAAAAATATCGATTTTTAGCACAAGATCAAATGAATTATAAAAATACAAATTTATACTGGAAATCTGCCCGGGTTTTAACACTTTGCCTTTTATAGTCAAGTTTCGATATATATAAAAATAAAATGAAGATTAAAAGTTAATAAAGTAGCATACAAGTTTACCAAAGATTTAGCGTCCTACCCTTTTTATCTAAATCTGTTTTGAAGGAATTCAAAACAACAGGATCGAGTTGAAAAAGACCTTTGCTTATGTTGAAGTTATTTGAAAGTTGGATAATGGCAGACTCAAGAATATTTCTATTAACAATGTTGCTAGAGTGAAATAAAACTGAAGCATTATTCCAATCAATACAGTGGGATAACTCTGACAAATGGACAAAAAGAGCACTGGACAACTCTCCTGTTCTAACGGAATATTGATACTGTTTTATACGTGTGTGCAAATCCTTTCCCGTCTGACCTATGTAAAAGGAATCACATTGTTTACACCCAATTTTATAGATAATGCCTGAATTATTGGTAGGGCTATTTTTTACTATGATATTTTTCACAATATTGTTATATGAAAATACTACATTAATATCCAAAAGTTTAAGTACATTAGCAATGCCTAAAAAGCCCGGGAAAAATGGAAGTACTGAAATATTTTTTGACAAAGTACGTGTGTTATTATTGACACGATAGAAAGTTCGTTTTGCCTTGTTGAGACAAGATTCCATAAACGCAGATGGATAACACAGATCACTTCCAATACCGTTGATTTTTTCCAATTCGGCATCGATGTATTCCGGACTGGCGATCCTAAGGGCGCGGAGAAACATTGATGAAAAAATGGCCTTCTTAGTGGGGGTGTCATGTCCCGAGTAAAAGTGTACGTAGGACAAATTGTTTGTTTCAATAACGAGTATTATCAACAAGTGTTTGGGATGGCCATGGGCAACCCCTTATCGCCCCTCCTCTCCAATATTTATATGGAGTTTTTCGAAATTACTTACATTCCGAGAATCCTGGGGGTTGGCATCCCTTGGTTGCGGTACGTCGACGATATTTTGTGTATCTGGCCCATGAATCGTGACCTGGATAACTTCCTCCTTCAGTTAAATGATCAAGTCCCCTCCATTAAGTTTACTTTAGAAGTGGAACAAGACAATTCAATCCCATTTTTGGATGTGCGTGTACATAGGGAAAGCCCAGGTTTTAAGTTTAGTATCTATCGGAAAACAACAAACAATTTGTCCTACGTACACTTTTACTCGGGACATGACACCCCCACTAAGAAGGCCATTTTTTCATCAATGTTTCTCCGCGCCCTTAGGATCGCCAGTCCGGAATACATCGATGCCGAATTGGAAAAAATCAACGGTAATGAAGTGATCTGTGTTATCCATCTGCGTTTATGGAATCTTGTCTCAACAAGGCAAAACAACTTTCTATCGTGTCAATAATAACACTCGTACTTTGTCAAAAAATATTTTAGTACTTCCATTTTTCCCGGGCTTTTTAGGCATTGCTAATGTACTTAAACTTTTGGATATTAATGTAGTATTTTCATATAACAATATTGTGAAAAATATCATAGTAAAAAATAGCCCTCCCAATAATTCAGGCATTATCTATAAAATTGGGTGTAAACAATGTGATTCCTTTTACATAGGTCAGACGGGAAAGGATTTGCACACACGTATAAAACAGCATCAATATTCCGTTAGAACAGGAGAGTTGTCCACTGCTCTTTTTGTCCATTTGTCAGAGTTATCCCACTGTATTGATTGGAATAATGCTTCAGTTTTATTTCACTCTAGCAACATTGTTAATAGAAATATTCTTGAGTCTGCCATTATCCAACTTTCAAATAACTTCAACATAAGCAAAGGTCTTTTTCAACTCGATCCTGTTGTTTTGAATTCCTTCAAAACAGATTTAGATAAAAAGGGTAGGACGCTAAATCTTTGGTAAACTTGTATGCTACTTTATTAACTTTTAATCTTCATTTTATTTTTATATATATCGAAACTTGACTATAAAAGGCAAAGTGTTAAAACCCGGGCAGATTTCCAGTATAAATTTGTATTTTTATAATTCATTTGATCTTGTGCTAAAAATCGATATTTTTCCTTACAAATCTGTATGCCTCTTTGTTAGTCCTTTAATTTTTAATTTTATTTTTACTTCTCTGTTTATTGCATATATATATATATATATATATATATATATAGTATATGTGTGTGTGTGTGTGTGTGTGTAGATATGTATGTATATATATATATATATATATGTATATATATATATATGTTTGTGTGTATGTATGTTATTTATTTATTTTTTTTTTCTTTCTGTAACCTATATATAGGCCGTAACCTTTTATGTACTTCAGTGTTCCTGAGGATGTCATTAGACGAAAGCGCTCGAGCACCTTTTTGTGTTTCCTTTCCTTCGTGGTTTTATTCATCATATATATATATATATATTGACGATTGGTTAAGGTTAAGTCGTAATATTTTCGTTAGTTTTAACGTTTTTTTTTATTAGGTATACGCGGAAAAGTTGGGGAACGTAAATTACACTAGGATAATGTAAGGGAACATAAACTACACTTGCTCCAGAAATCTTAACTGAAAAATACCAACCTAACCACAAAAAAAAAAAAAAAAAAAAAAAAAAAAAAAACTGTTGGGATCATACAATCGTTACTAATGAATGTAAAATAATTCTTAATGTATAAATGTAAGTTAGGTTTAATAAATGAATTAGAAAAGGTAGGAAATAGGCCTATTCTGAATTGAAACAAGAGTACGTGATATGAACCATGAAGCCAGAACAGCAGGTTGTTTTGGTAATACCGTTATTCATGTTCAGCCAATCAGGCATAGATTTGTTATCAAGTGATGCCCTCCTCTAGTCTTGCTCAATCATGTCCTTCAAGATAGGTTGGTTGTCAGATAGTATCAAAACTATATAAGTAAGAGATTTAATATCAGAAAACAGGCCAATAAAGTTAGTTGAATACTGAAGAATAGGTAGGAAATTATAAAAATTATTGAAATGTATTAATTACCGTCTTTTAAGTTTTAGGTCCATAAATAATTAAGAAACAGATCACATGCCAGGCGAGATTGGAACCACAAAATCAGCACGATGAAAAGGGCAGTATATCGCTCAGAAGACACGGAGTGAGAGAGTTCAGTCAAGAAAAGTCAGACAGAGTCGTTGGAAGCAGTTTGTCCATTTTAAAACCGTTTTGCTCTCCCTTGTTAATTTTATGTCAATTTCTCTATTCAAGTCCTCTCTTTAAAATGAATTAAGAACAGTAAATTCACTACATTACCCTCTAGGGCTACCGACGAAAGTGAATTCTTTCCGAGCCTTAGGCTTTTTATTCCTGTCACGCGCGAAGCTATATCGTTTTTGAAGGCCTACTTGATTTTCGGTCAAGACTTAACCTTGTCTCTTGAATTATATAACGCAAGTGTAAAGTTAAAGTAATCTGAGAACACAAGATTAAAAGTATAAAAATACTGGTGTTTCATAATAAAACAATTTATATTACTAGTGAAAATTTGATTAACGAGTTTAATAATACGATTCGATAAACAATCTTAATTTACTTAGTTGTGGTTTAGTGGAAAAGTTGAACTAAAGCCTCGTGTACACGATATCATTAACGATGCATTTTTTGATGATGCATCATAGACACAAATGATGTCTTCGTGTAATGATGCATCACCGAGTGTGTACACGATACCTTGCAAGTGATACATTTTCAGTTCAGTTGTTGTTAACACCGCGTCTGCTCCAGCACCAGATTTTTGGCTTTTTATTATTTTTGAGCGTTCATTCCAGTATGCGCTTCTTCAATCCTTATTTTCTTTCGAGCTGCTGAACTATCAAACCGTTCTATATCCATTGCCTCTACAATTGCCTGTAATGCGGCATCTCGCGATTGTTTACTTCTGTATTCAGGATTTACTACATCCCATAAACAAGGATGTTTCCCATATTCTTCAACAAATTGTAATGTCGACTTACTGCTCCACTTTTCTGACACTCTTAAAATATCAAATATTAGATTATTACTAAAATTTTAGAAAAACACTACAAATTTCAACCAGCTCCTTCGCAAAAACACTGCCCTCAGCGATGTCTCACTGCTCACTAAAGTTGGAAGGCAGCCAACATCAAATAGTGATGCTCATTGGTGATGATGATGATACGTCATCAACTTGCATGCTAATTTACACGGTATCACCGAGTCGTCATTTAATGACGTATCACTAAAAATGCATCACTTAGTGATATCGTGTACACTAGGCTTAATAGTTAAAGCATCAATAGTCACGTTCCTATCGTCAGTATGACGCACCAACCGACAAGCGAGTCAATGGTCGGTTAGTTGAACCGCAACCCCGAACGATGTATAAAATTCCCAAATTAGGGCGATTTAAGTATACCACTAAGAATGAACTGTACTTCACAAACCATATTGTCCTCAAATAAGTTCCCAATTCGTTTTTACAAACAATAACACGTTCAAAAAAAAAAAACCTTTATTTCAACGAGTGTCTATTCTTCTTGTGTAGACATTCATCTCGCCAACACAAAGTCAGAGTCGATGAACGTATTAAGTAAAAGTTTACTATCCAACAGTGTTCAAACAGCTTGGTAATATGTTAGGTGAGGCTAGGTTAGGTTAGATTAAGTCGATTAGAGTTGGTTAGGCTAGATTAGTTTTAGTTAGTAATTAGGGCTGTAGGACTGTCTCTGAACACTGTTTGGATAATAAAAGGACTAATATACATAAAGCCGCAATTGTCAGGTACGTATATTTTTATCTACTTTAATAATAATAGATATGTGGGAAACATTCATGGAAAAAATAGTTATTATTGCCGCTTGTTTTATAATGAAATATTGGGTAATTTTTTACTATCAGTCCAGCCTTTGGAAACTGAAAATAAAGTTTACCATAAGACTCTTTACATTTTTTTAAACAACTTTTATTAAGTACAATATGAAGGCAAATGCCGATTAAAGCTATGAAATTAATGTTAAGAAATTATTTTTTTGAGCGATAAAATCGCGGATCATGTTTTTGGGAGCGATAAAATGGCTGATCCCACAAAGGTTAGGAAGGTACCGCTAACAAAATTGGGGGGTTTGACCTGAACTCATAAGATTTTAGTGTCACGATGGCGTCGGTTTGCGATGGTTGTAATTATTCACTGTGTTTAACTTCATGCAAATTTTTTGATGATAAAGAGGTTGCATTTAATTTTTATGTAGAACACGGTGTATTGCTAAAAGAATTTATTTGCCCTAAGAAAAACAAGGAAGGTATTGTTTGTGGTAATAAGTCTGTGCTCGATAAAAACAGAAAAGCATTTCGTTGGATATCTAGCAAGATACATATTCTGCTTGAAATATCAAGAACCCAAACAAAGGCTACACGCTTTTCATGTTGCAACGGCTCAGCTCTACAAACCATATTAAAAAAGAAATATATATACAGGTAAGAGTAGTACCTAAAATTAGGCTAGGTTAGGTTAGGTTGTTGTTGTTGTTGTTTAGCCGATCAGCCCACCCTGATCGAGCAAGCCGGCGGCACGCAGGTAACCGATCGCCCTCTCCGGAGGTTCAGCGCAATAGTGGTGTTGTGTTGTGTTGTGTTCGTTGTTGTGCTAGAGCAGTACAGTCTGTCATAATGTGTTCAATTGTTTGTGGTGTGTCCTGGCACAGGTGGCAGGTGTCGTCTATGGAGTTGTCTAGTCTGTGTTTATACGTCCGTAAGTTGGGGTGATGTCCACATCGGAATCGTGCTAAGTTAACTCGATCCGATCTGCTCAGGCTGATCTCTGACCTGTTAATGGGTGGCGGCTTCGCACCTAGAACCGTATTCGGACCGAGTCGTGTCAGTGCTTTGTGGGTTAGGTGTGTGTGTGTGTTTTCTGTACTGTGTGATGTCTGTGGGGCGTGGTATGGAATGGAGTATTTGGTTATAATGTCTCTCTGGTGTTACCTTAATGGTGCGAGGTGTTGGTGCATGATTGTACATGTAGTGGCAAGGGTGTTGCGGGTTAGTTGTCGCTGCTGCCATGAATTGTGTTCCCTTCATGTCTAAATGTTCCCTAACTTTCAGTATTTTTGTTTCTGTGTGCAGGTGTTCTATTGGTGGTGTTTGAGTGCATCCTGTAATGATACGAAGTGCGTTGTTTTGCATTGTCTGTAAGGTGTTTATGTGTGTATTTGAGATAATGGGTGCCCAGCATGGGCTAGCATAGTCCATAACTGAGCGAATATATTGTTTGTATACGAGTGTTGTTGTTTCCTGCTGGTGTCCAAAGTTTGTGCCTGTTAGTACCCTAAGAGTGTTAAGTCTTGACGTACATTTGTTTTTAATGTCCTGAATGTGGTTTGCAAAAGATAATGATGTGTTGTATGTGACCCCAAGTATTTTGGTCTTGTGAGTGTGTGGAATGTTGATGTTGTTTAGTGTAAGCTGTGGAATTACCTGGTGTTCTTTTGTGTTGCTTGTAAGCAAGGTGATGGTTGATTTTATGGGCGCTACTTTGAGTCTATTGTGTGTGAGCCAGTCTTGTATACTGTTTATGTATGTTTGTAGGTTATTTGTAGCGGTGTCGATGTTGTTGTGGGTGGATGTTAGTGATGTCATCTGCATATGATGATAAGGTAAGCTTGTTATCTATGGGTGTTGGAATGTCATGCATGTATAAGTTGAAGTGTGTTGGTGAGAGAACAGAGCCTTGAGGGACCCCGTTCGGAAAAAGCTTGTTTTTGGATGACTTGCCATTAAATGTGACATGTGAGTATCTTCCTGAAAGATAGTTGCTCAGCAACCTTTTGGTGTTATTGTGCATGTTTGTGTTGAGTATTTTGTTTATGAGAGGGAAGCGTGGGATAGCATCAAATGCTTTACTAATGTCTATTGTTGTTAATAGTGTACGTTGAGCTGGTCGTTTGGAGTTGATGCTATCCATGATGTGCTGCGTGAGGTTAGTGAGTAATGTCGTGGTTGAGTGGTGAGGTCTGAATCCATGTTGAGTAGGCGATAGTGGAATGTGTGGGTTGGTGATCTGTAAGATTAGTCTTTCTTTCTGTTACTTTGGAAAGTGTGTATAGTAAAGTAATGGGTCTATAGGAAGCTGGTTCTGTTGGATTTTTGTTTGGTTTGAGTAGTGTAATAATTTTACCTTGTTTCCATATGTCAGGAATAATGCAGTGTTGGTATGAATATGTGCTGATATTTGTGAGAGCTAGTATTCCTTGTGGGTCCAAGTGTTTAACCCTTTGACGACCGGTATACGTTTCTTTGAACTTAAACGTTTAGGTGTTATTGGTATTCACAATTAGATAGGTTAGTAACTCTAGTCAATTAAATGACCCATTTTGGGGTTAATTTTCCAACAACTAAACGATACCTCTATAAACATTTAGATGTATTTGTAGAAACGTTGCTCATTGTACAATTTATATTATTATTTCGCTGGGACACATATGTCCCGTGGTCCTCAAAGGGTTAAGGTGTATGTTAGATATGTTGTCTGGTCCAGTAGCCTTCAAATTCTTAATGTTTTTGATGATCTTGGTGGTCTGGTCTGTATTGAAGGGTGTAATGGTCGTGTCGAGTCTGTAGGTTTTCTTGTGTCTGGCTGTTTGTCTGTCTGCGTGTTTCTGATTGTTGTCTCTGTTTAAGTGACTTATCTTTGCGTAGTGATTAACTAGAATGTTAGCTTGTGTGTATGTTGGGATATTACTTTGGCTGCGACAGATAGCCGCGTGTGAGGTGTGAATACCGCTGCTAGAGTGGGTAATGCTGTTTATAGTCTTGTATAGCCTGGATGTATCTGTGGAGTGGTTTAGTGTTGTTATGAATTCCCTGGATGTTTCTGTTTGTTTTTCTTTGAGTTTGTTGTTTATTTCTGTTGAGCTGTTGTATCTGCTGTTTTATGGCTTCTGTGTGTGGTGTTTGTGTGTTATATTTGAGGTTGTTACGTTGCCTTATGAGGTGGGCTATTTCTCTAGTGTAATTTGGGTTGTATTTCCTAATGTTGCCCTTGGGTATGTATTTGTTTGCATTATTGATGATCTGATTAAATGTCTTAAGTGTTGTATTGATGTTTATGATGGGTGTGCTGTTTAATGTGGTGAATTGTTCCTCAGTCTGTATTTTGAACTGTTCCCAATCAGCTTTCTTGTAATTTCTGTAAGTGTGCCTAAGGCTGTTGGGGCAGAGTGTAGAATGTGTTGTAATGATGATGGGCAGGTGGTCTGATGACAGTTGTTTTTCTGTTCTCCAGTGTGTGTGTGTGTTGCTAGTGAGGGGGAACAGAACGTTATGTCTGGGGAGGAGTTTGAGTATCCTGCTTGATGTGGTATGTGTGTATGTTCTTCTGTATTGTTAAGAATGAAGAGGCTGTTTAGTTGTGTGGCTATGTTGGCGCCTCTGGTGTTGTTTTGGTTGTGCAGGTACCAACTAGTGTCTTTGGCGTTGAAGTCTCCTCCTAAGATGACATTAGTGAGAGGCCAGATCGTGTAACTGTGGATTGTAATTGGCTGGCACCTGAGGTGAACTCTCTGGTGGGATGTAAATGTTGATTAGTGTGGTGTAGTGTTTTGCGCGTGTCTTAATGTTAACTTCCTGTATTTCTATCGTCTTATCTGCTTGTATTGTGTTTGTAATGTTTTGGGTAGCATCAGTGTAGCTAATGCTTTTACGTATGTAAGTGATGAGTCCACCCCCGTTACCCCCAGTACGATCATGACGGATCGCCGTGAAGTCAGGGATGGTGGGTGTTGTGTGGACGTTTTAGTTTTGTTTCTTGTATAAGTGCTATGTGAATGTTTTGTTTGTGTACGAATTCCCTAAGCTGCATGATTTTGTTTGAGAGGCCATCTACGTTGTACTGTAATATGTTAATATTATACTTCTGTATGTGTCTCATGGTGCTATTGTGTCTATGTCTTTGTGTATGGTGACATGTGTAAGTTGTAGTGGGGCCTGGATTAGTCTTAATGTCGCCAGAGAGTAAGAGTAGTTCGGGGAGCACGCAATTGCTCCCTGTAATTGAAAAAATAGCACGCTGAGAATAGGTCCGGCTCCGGGAGCCGATCGGCACTCTGACCGTGCCACGCAACAGGCCGTCGACTGCCAGTCTGGCCAACCGTAGACAGCCCGCTGCACGGAGATTTGAGGAAGTTTGGCCACCAGCGCGTTGATGTTTTGGTTTGACGTCGCCTCTTCTTCGCGTTGACGTGTCCCGCGCTGGAGGATGCAGCCACTGTTAGAAGCTTCCTCGTCAGCTGCTAACACTTTTTTCACGTTGTTCTAGCTACCTGTTCAGAGGTTTTTTATAAACAAATCTCAGTTTTCTGCTTAAAACGGCTCTTTCTAATTTTAAAATTGATTAGTCAAGGAAGGAAGATGTTGACTTCTATTTTGCAGCAACAGTTTTTTTTATAGGTAGGTTAGGTAGGTTAGGATAGGTAGGTTAGGAAGGTTAGGATAGTTTTACGGTATATATAATATATACAGTGAATATATACAGTGTTCGTTTTACTACATATATATAAATGTGTATATATATATATACCTTTTAGGTCACTCATGTTGGCTGTTTCTACAATTTCCATAATTTATATATCAATGGATTCGTTTTTACATCGCGAATGCGCCCTAGATAGTCTCTATTGAAGGAATTACCCGCATTTTAGGGTATTTTTTCACACTTATACCCCAAAACAAACCGTGTCCTAACTTAGTTTTGGGCCAGTTCCCTCACTTGAGACTATCCAAATCGCATTCCTGGTGTAATAACGAATCCATTGATATATAAATTATGGGAATTGAAGAGACCGGAGTGATAGTAAAAAATTACCAAATATTGAACGTTTGAAAACTTTTAGAAGACTAACAAAAGGCTACCAGCAGTGGTGGGCGAAAAGTAATAATGGATTACAAATAAAAATTACTGATGTCTGAAAAGTAACAAAGTATAAAGTAGAAATTATTTCTCTGGATTAATTGTAATATAATTAATCCAGAGAAGTAATTTCTACTTTATACTTTCTTACTTTTCAGACATCAGTAATTTTTATTTGTAATCGATTACTTTTTGCCCACCACTGGCTACCTGAATAAACGCCAGGTTGTCTTGTGCACATACGCTAACAATGCCCGTTACCAGAATTCTGACACGTATCAGGTCTCATTCAACCATGGAGGTATGCGCATTATGTGACATTAATTATCTTCAGTGCATAAAAGACATTTACGAAGAAAATACGGCTGCCATCAAGTTATTTCGTGATCAAAAACTGGTTATTTAAATATGGGTTGGGTTAGGTTAGGTTAGGTTACATTTAGCCATCTACCAGGTATGTGATCAAAAAATGGCTACGTAAAATATTGGTTAAGTTACATTTCGCTATTTTTGTGGCATAAAAAAAACACTACAGTATTTCTCACATAAAAAATCGTTAGAAAACATTTTCCCCAAAAAACGACGATTGCGTCTTTATGTAATTTTACCTAATAAAGGGTACTTACGTATTATCGGGACTACCAAACTGTTTATTATGTATTTCTGCTCTCGTCATTTTCGTTTAAACTAACGAAAATATCAAACTTAACCTAACCAATCATCAAGGGCGTACAGTTGACCTAACCGGGCATTCAATTAACCTAACCGGTCATCCTTAACTTGCCCGAAATGTGACAGCGAGTGCCTAATACGAAAAGATCAGAAGATCAGAAGATATTTATGTGAAATAACCAATATTAACCTGTTAGGTTAATTGAATGCCAGGTTAGGTCAACTGTACGCCCTTGATTGGTTTGGTTAAGTAGTGATATTTTCGTTAGTTTAAGCGAAAATGACGAGAGCAAACTTTTCTGGTTAATTCTGAGGTGTTTTGCACGTTTTCTGTGGTAATGCGTCGTTTACGAAATCTTGTAACATGAACATGTTAGGTTATGCTTTATTGTATAAAATGTAGTCAAAAATACATTTTTCAAGTGTATTTTCGTGTGCTTTGTTTGAATATGACCATTTCTTGCGCAAATGAACAGAAATACAGTTGTCATTGCATGGCCCAAACACGTATTTCTGTTCATTTGCACAAGAAATGAAGGTCATATTTGAACAGAGCACACCAAAATACACTAGAAAAATGTATTTTTGAATTCAACTTCAGGCCATGTAATTTTCTATATAATGACCACGCACTGACATGACGTTGAGAGAAATTCAATTCTCATAATGAGGAATCAATAAACCAAAAGTAAAAGGCTGCAGGTTTTTCGTGTACATAATTTTTAGTAAAATTGAAGAATCCTCACGCAGTTCAGAGATAGTCTGAAAGCCGAGCCAAGCCTAACTTAACATAACCTATAGACATAACTTAATCTAGGCCTAACCTAATGGGAGAAATTCCTGTGATGTTATGTACGGTTACAATAGGCCTTCGGACAATCTCCAAACTGCGTCTGGATTCTTCAGATTCTCTATATCTAAGCACTACTTTATTTTAAATTACGAATCTTACCTTACATGAAGATATTCGGCGTCTCCAGTCACAGTCGAGTGACGAAAGACTTCCAACCTAATGCTGTGAACAAACGTTCAATAACAGATTGAACGAGTTTGTGCAGCAACGTAAAGCCAAATTTAATTAAATATCAAAGTAGCTTTATGCTTCATTGTTAATTCTAGCGTCCATATAAATAACCACTTAGGTACTTGTAGGTTATCTCCCCCCTACCAATTTTGACAGAATATTTTCGTTAAAACTAACGAAAATATCACGACTTAACCTAACCAATTATCAAGGGCGTACAGTTGATTTATTAGTAAATACTATTCCAGAAACAAACAATGTTATAATTAATAATAGGTTAGGTTAAGTTGGTTAGGTTAAGTCGGTTGGTTGGTTAGGTTAAGTCGGTTGGTTGGTTGGGTTAAGTCGGTTGGTTGGTTGGGTTAAGTCGGTTGGTTGGTTGGTTAGGTTAAGTCGGTTGGTTAGGTTAAAATTATTTAATGCAAGGAACTATGGCGCAACCAACTTCTTACACGAATATAAAATAGATTTTTCTCTAACTTTTACTTTTTTAAAGTAAACTAATTTGTAAATTGTTAACCTTATTTTAAATAGGGCAAGTGTAGTTTACGTTCCGCTGTGGTGCCTAGTGTAGTTTACGTTCCCCAACTTTGTCCGTGTATACCTAATCAAATAAAACGTTAAAACTAACGAAAATATTACGACTTAACCTAACCAATCGTTATATATATATATATATATATATATATATATATATATATATATATATATATATATATATATATATATATGCATTTAACTGCAATGACCACGCAGTATATAAATGAATAGAAACGACGTAAATAAGGAGCGTCTCTGCACACGGGGAAGAGAAATAACGAATAAATTTATTCGTTATTTCTCTTCCCCGTGTGCAGAGACGCTCCTTATTTACGTCGTTTCTATTCATATATATATATATATATATATATATATATAACCTGATGATTGGTTAGGTTAAATCGTAATATTTTCGTTAGTTTTTACGTTTTATTTGATGGATTCATTTAAAAAATGTCTCCTAAAGATCCTAGTGTATACAAGTGGTAGCTCGCTATCGCTCGCGACTATTGTACAACTTGGCCCTCCGGGCGGGTAGCACTGTGATCCAGCTACAAAATTTTAAAAAACGACCTCACCCCCCCAATTACCCCCCTCCCCCACTACCCCCCCTCCCCAACTGCCCCCCTGCCCCCTCCCCCACTGCCCCCTTCCCCCACTCCCCCTTCCCCCCTGCCCCCTTCCCCCACTACCGCCGGGCGAGTAGCACTGTGACATACTGCTACCCGCCCTCCAGACGGGTAGCAGTATATGTCACACAATGTGAAGCTCAAGATTTTCACGGCTGCGTTCTTTTCTGTAGTTTTAACACGGTGCTTGGGCCTTTGGACCCAGTAATTGTAACCTAGTCTGTGCACGGTTCCGAAGAAAGCGGACACGGACACACACACACACACACACACACATTTTAGCTCAATAGTATATAGAATTACATTCCCCAACTTTGACCTAATGTAGTGTGTGTCCCCTTTTGCGTCAGTGGGACGTAAACTACACTTGCTCCTTTTAAATAATACACTATTTATTTTAGCCAGCATAATAAAATAAATCAGCATACGTGTACACTATAATTATAAACACATTCACTAATTACTATAAGTTTATAGCTAACCCACTTGACACAAAATGGCGCACTGGTTAAAAAATTTCAAGGCGTTTATAATCTTACTCTTATTCATTTACAAACTTAGGTCTTTATAATTCCAAGCATTATTTCAAAATGACGTCATACATTATGCTCGTGTCCAAAAAAAGCCCTTCTCTCAGAACGTTTTGAAATCTTGTAAAATATTGCAACATCCTAGGCTTGTTCTAGGTTAAACTAAGTAACAGCATCGTGAGTAATAATAGCCTAGTAGCGTAGCAGCCTAGTAGCCTAGTTTCGCATTTATCAGTTATTATGAACGAAATCTTTAGTTGTTTCTTTGATATTAGTAATTTGAAATGGTTCATATTATAACTTGAAGAGTCTAACCATTAATTAATACTTTTACGAACGACTGTTGCCGTGAATGTTTTGTGAATAATCTTCAAAATCTTTAAAGCTTGTCGTTAGAGTTAAATCTGAAAATTAATGACGTCATCAATCCAGCAATGACGTTGCAGATAAATCCCTGAGCTCTCAAATGCACGCCAAGTTTGTCTATTTTAACAAAAGATTCCACGCTCTCATTATAACATGTAAATAATTTCATCCAAAAGATTTTGAACATAAAATTTTCAGCCAATGAGTCCTTAACATTTATTTTAAGCTCACGAATCACTCAGATTTTGAGTGTAGCCTCACAAATTTGAACTCACTAGCTTTGAATGTGAAGCTCAAAATTTTGATGGTTGTGATATTTTTGTAAATTTATGGTCTCACTCTTTTCCTCGATTTCACAAAAGAGTATGAAGTTTTGTAGAAGGACAGTATATGAACAAAATATGAATATTATCACATTCGTCTTAAACAATATAGTACAAGCCTACAGTATATACTTAATTACTATCTAGCCTTATATTTTATTACATATAAGAGAGAATTTAGGCTGATAACGTTTTTCTTTTTGCAGGAATTTAGTTCTCTTTCCAAACACTAGATGGCAGAAGTGAAAAAAAGTTAACGCAAGCAAAAGTGGGAAGAGCTCGGATCTTTTCATAAATATATAATCTATGATTTTATGAACAAATCCTAAGTTATTTCCAAACTTACGACCAGGTGGCGCGGCTATCGTATCACTTCTGAAAAAACTGATAAGGTAATGAAGAAACCAAAGCCTTCCTCTCTTATACCGGCTCCGCGGTTTCTTCACCCCGACTCAATTGCTGTCTCTGTACAGAGGTCTTGTCCGTCCCTGTATGGAATACGCTTCTCATGTGTGGGATGGCTCGAGCCATACATCTCTACTTGACTGGGTGGAATCAAAGGATTTTCGTTTCATCAATTCCCCGCCTCTTAATGAGTATCTTCAATCTCTCTCTCTCTCTCTCTCTCTCTCTCTTTACTATGGCTATTATCGGTATTTTCACTCTTTCATCTATTCAACCGGTCAACCCTGGAACAATCTTCCTAAATCCATCTTTCCCTCTCTCTATGACCTCCAATCTTTCAAACGCAGAATGTCGAGGCATCTCGAAAACATTGGACCTTGATTTTGACTTTCTTCTTCCTCTATGGGGGGGGGGGAAGAGAAGGGCATTTCTGCGAGTATTCATTGGCCCTTCCTTCCTGTATTAAAAAAATACTTACACCCGTAATCTACAATAACATTATTTCAGTAAATTAACTGTAATTATAATAACTTTGGGACCTTTTCCAGTTTGTGTACCGTTTTTCATATAATTTATTTTTGATTGGTCATACAACCGCCGTCGATTATAACAACTTTTTAAGAGAGGTAAGTTCTTGATAACCTAACCTAACCTAACCTAACCTAACATAATTTCAATCTAAAAATGTTTACTATGCTGTATGTAATGTACTGTAGAAAACGGTACATAAACTGGAAAACGTCCTAACTTTGTGTATAAAGGAATAAGCATCGTTTTCGTTTTAGAAACCGTAATACAAAAGCTAAACGAAGAGAGTTTAAACCAATTTGGAGAAAACTATGCAAATGTCAAGCCAATTTAACCTCCATATTAGTTTCCTGTAAAGAGAAAGCAAAATTCTTGTTTAACTTATCGAAACAAATGGGACGCATCTGGCAACATTTTTGTTTGCAAAAAACATTGATTGATTCTTTTGGCTGTTTGTTTGCTCTAATTTTTGGAGTTCCGAAAGGGGCTAACTATTAACAAAGAAGACTTTCAAAGTTTAAATTAAAAGTTTGACATCTCATTTTTTCTTCTGTTTTTTCAACATTTAAATATTTCTCTCTCTCTCTCTCTCTCTCTCTCTCATATATATATATATATATATATATACAGGGTGTCCAAGAAAGGTCTGAAATAAGATAAGAATTAATACCTCTTAAACAAAATGAGTTAAGGAAAAATGCTTTCCGACAATCTCAACATCTCGTAGCCAGACTAACCATGTTTGTTAATTATATACTTAAGTTTAATTAATTAATTAATTTTTAATGAATTATTATTCAAATTATCTTTAAACGTATCTACGGAGATACTGTATGTGTAATTAATTTATAAATTGGTACTAAAAATATACATTTATTATTTTAAGTTTACAAAAAGATATTATTTAAAATGTTTGGGGGCTAAGCTGAACAAATAGTGGGCAATTTTTCTGTTTTATTTAAAAAAAAATAAATTGCTTATTAAACTTTTGATAGAGGATACAACTACAGTTTAAGTGTTTATTTTGTAGGTTAGGTTAGAGTAATTACCTTAGAATTTTTGTTTTCCCAATACTAAACATGGGACTAGTTCGTGTAGCGTATAGTCATTAGATATTTAGATATTTGGTCGACTAATTACAGTAGTCGAAATTCATATTGGGCTCCAAATATATCACCCAACAGAGCATATATCCACATGTACGCCTAAGTGTTTTTTAGTAAGTTATGTTAGGTAGGTTAGGTTAGGTTAGGTAGACTAGATTGGATTAGATTAAGTTAGATTTATGTGGAACCCAATATAGATTTCGGCTAATATAATTAATCGCCCAAACACCTAATAAATATCTAATGAGTCTATACGCTACACGATCTAGTCCCAGATTTGACTATTACACTGGTATGCATATGAAATGTTTTTGTCTGCTGTGAGGGTTTTTTGAACTCATATTATATAATTCAACCATGCTCAATTCGAAAATGACATTGGTTTTCCTCAATCAGGTCAGGTTTTTTCTCTATTGGCCATTATTATAAGTCCAATTTTATCCCCAAATTTATTGATTTTTTTAGCTTAAACACTGTAGATACGAGTAATATTATAAGAACACTCGTGAAAAATGAAAACATTGTGTGAATAAATACTTTTATTCATACAATGAATATGGAAAAAAGTTTATTGAGGAAAGAATGAAGTTTTTTTGGCTTTCCGTCTGTGTTTTTCTTCGGACACGTCTCGCTTCAAACACCAGCAATAGTCCGCCAGCATATTGATATCCCAGTTTCCCTGGTACCTCTCTTCCATTATTTTGATATCTTGGTGAAATCGTTCACCCTGTTCCTCACTATAATCCCCGCAATTTTCAGGAAAATAGTCCAAGTGGGACCACAAAAAGTGCATTTTTATGGACATGCGCGACCCATGAGCTTTGAAAGCTTCCATCAAGTTTTCGACAACGGACTCGTATTCTGGACTTCTACGCTTGCCAAGAAAATCAGTGACAACTGATTTGAATGCCTGCCAGGCATTCTTCTCAGTTGGAGTCATTGCGTTTTCGAACTGAGTATCCTTGATCAAAGTTCGAATTTGAGGACCATCAAAAACCCCAGCATTTAGTTTAGCATCAGATATATGAGGAAATTTACTCTCGAGATATCGGAATGCTGAACCCTCCTTATTCATTGATTTGATGAAATTTTTCATCAAGCCCAGCTTAATATGAAGTGGTGGGAGCAAAATTTTTGTTGGTGGTACAAGGGGCACTGAAACGACATTATGCGACCCAGGTTCAAAATTCTCTCTGGATGCCCATTCACGCTGTGCATAGTGCTTCTCATCCGCTCGGCTATCCCATTTGCAGAGGAAACATGGGTATTTCGTGTATCCCCCTTGCATTCCCAATACAAATGCCACAATCTGAAAAAAATGAAAATATTTAAAGAATTTAGAGAATTTGTTCTATCAGATAAAAAAATCTGTGCATTGGACTGTATCACTTCTGTGGGGAAGTTAAGTGTTCTTATACGCTCTCAAATAACCTTTGGAAAAACAACAGTCAATAGCAATAGTTTACTTATGATATTAGTATTACCTTCAAATCTCCACAGATCCTCCAGTTATGTTGGTCGTATACGAGAGCATCCACTAAAATTTTCATGTTATCGTAGCTCTCAGTAAGTTGTACGGAATGTGCTACAGGGACTGATGCAACCCTATTCCCAATGTTGAGAAGTACTGCTTTCAAACTTCGTTTAGACGAGTCTATAAATAGCCTCCATTCTGATGCGTTATATGGCAGGCCCAAGGATTCGATTAGCCCCTCAACATTGCAGCAGTATACTAAGGAAGAGGTATTTTCGTGCACTGCAAAAAACTTGCGGAATTCTTCCTCTCGTTTCCTATACCAGGAGAATGTTGTTCCCGGAGCCAGCAAGTTGTCCTCTCGAAGTCGTGAGCCCAAGATCTCGGCAGCTAATTTGGAAAGTCCTAAATCGCTGGTAAGATCATTAAGTTTGGCCTGGTTGAGAGGCCTCGGCTCATTTGAAGCGGTATTTTGAGGTATATATGACTGGGACTGGTCATTGGCATTGGTCATTGATTCATCATCAGAATCATCGAAGTCCAGGGTTTGAGGTGGGTCGGGTATTGGAATTCCAGGACCATGGGGTACAGGTCTCATAGCAGAAGGAATGTCAGAGTGTACAACAATGTGTTTATTCTTCTTGTTAACTCCTGAAAATAGAAACACAGAAACATGGATATAAAACTTGCATATGAAATAGAAGAAGCATTCAGACAGTGGCGGCTCGTGAGGGAAGGCTGCGGTCTGTAAGATATGAAATAGGTCGATGGAGTCTGTATATTTTCTTTCATTGTATATGTAAATGTAACTTGTATAACAATATGTATGTGTAAATGTATTTTCTATAACAATATGTATATGTAAATGTATGATTACCATTATGGTGAATATTATGCTATATATGGTGAATATTACATTATGGTGAATATTATGTCAAGTTTCATACGAGGATTTCAAAATATTTAAGAAAAATAAATTTATAAGCCCACCTTGGAGGTTTGTCATGCAGAAATAGCAATCTGTCACGTGATCCTTTCCTTCTCTCCAAATCATGGGAATTCCAAAAGGCAAAGATTTCGCTCTGCCTTTGCTCCATCTTCTCAACTTTTCAATGCACGTCTTGCAGCACATATGAGGGGCGAAATTTTTGTCCTGGTCCCCTAGCTTAATTCCAAAGTATGCTCTATACATTGTCTTCACAAATTTAGTGATTTGGGACTGGTTAGTTGGCATGGTAACCGTCCTACATATGTAGCAGAATCTATGGGGATCATTTTTACACGCTCTATTCATTATGAAATATTTTATCTATATGCCTGAAAAGTAAAAAAAGATATTATACAAGTGAAACAAGTGATGATAGATGTTACTGTTCCAATTCCGCTTTGACAAAATCACGAAAAATTCTATTTTACTTATGAGGCCATAGCCGGATCACCTGAGCTGATTGAGAAAAACGGATTGCAGATTCGAAATCAGCAGGAAAAGCTCTATAAGAATCACGTACAAAACCCTTGACAGCAAAATTGATGCATACCAGTGTTATTTGTAGATTTATTTACAATTTCTATTTACCAAAAACATTTATTCATGGCATAAAAGCCTATTTGGAATTTATTGATCATCTTATTTTTTTAAAATTAAACAAAAATATTTTCCACTATTATTAACTTTTACCTTGCTTGGTAGTAAACCCAAAGCCTACATATAATCTAGTCGGTCTACGCCAGTGGCGGAGCGTGGTTCTCCCGCACCATGGGGCAAGCTTTCTTCGCGATAAATTGATAATATATTGCAGTAAAAAATTAACTCAATACCTTTTTATTTATTTTATATGGTACCCATGGTTAGGAATATGCTTTTCACACCTTCATAATAATTTTAAAACCCGAACGTATTATTATTATTATTATATTATTATACACACACCAGGGCTACGTAGTGGCCGATGTCGTAACACCGCTTCTCGGAGATCAGCGAAGTTAAGCGACGTTCGGTCTGGGTAGTAGTTGGATGGGAGACCGTCCTGTGCGCCCAGATTATGTAGCGACCCATGGTTCGGATCCCACGTAAAGCTGTAGGTCCCCTCCGTCATATAACCTTAGATGTTGCGAAGGAGGTTAAACAACCCCAATTAAAAAAAAAATATATATATATATACATACTACCTTATACACATAATTACAGCGCGTACTGCTATTTTATAACAAAATTTATTTTTTGTCCGTGCAATTTAAAACAATGTTACGCTTGACACCATAATAAAGTGTATGAAAAGTGTATGCCATATATATTTAATTATGGGTCATTCTATGTCAGTTCAACGGAATTTTGGGTCGAAAAAACGTGACCATCACCGATGTTTTTGAAAATTGGCAAACTTATAGATCTCGGAGAGAAAAACAGAATGACACTTGTTTCAACACTCTAGGTCATATGGTTCCAGAGATATGGCCATTCGAATTTTGTAAAAAAAAAAGGTCAATTTCTAAGGTCGTACCATATTTTAACATGAAATATCTCAGCTCCTATTGCACTTACAGAGACCATTTAAACACTAATTTAAAGCTTTTAAGCAGATCTACAACTATGTTTCTATTCATATTTTACCTCAGTGGTAAAACAAAAAGTTGATCTTATTTTTACTTTTGACCTTGTGTAGGTCATTTGATGTCACAACCGATGTTTTTTTTCTTTCAATCAATTTTGGGTACATATGTCTACCTTAACCTAGAATAAGAATTTTAGTGTTGATTAAGTTAATATAGACGCTACAGCCATTTCAGTGGACCATACCTACCTCCATTTTGATCAAGTACCTTTTTCCACCAAACTTTGGAGCGCCGTTTCTTTGGAAATATTTGAGCTAGAGTGTTAAGAAAAGTACCATTAAATTTGCCTCACTGAGATATATAATGTCTGCTATTTTTAAGACAATTTGCCTTTTAATATGTATATTAAAATAACCTATTCCTTTATTTTTACCAATTGAGTTATAAGAACCGATTCTTGTCTAGTTCGGTGAAACCATGAAAAAAAGAGGCATCAACATAACTTTATATTTAAAAAAAGACAGTTATTAGGTATTTACAATATATTTTATTTTTGTTTTCTTTCCCGCCTACCATCAGCTCCTTTTACAGAAACATAGTCTTTCAACCCTGGCATTTGTCTACTCACATCTGGCGAATGATAGAAGTCAATTACTTTGGCAGCAGTTTCACTATTCAGGCGTTTCCCCAAACACGGATTAGGAGTTGAAAGCACTCCCTTCTCCCTCACCAGACTCTTTGTTTGCCTAGCCATGTAATCTGAGCACTTAAATTCTTCTCTGATCTTTACTTGTGTCCATCTTTTTGATAGGATAGTAAGAATTGTCAGTTTTTCACTTCGACTTGTCACTTGATTAAATTTCTCTTTTAGTTGTTGAAGAATCTCCAGTTCTGTATCATCTGAGTCACTGCATGAAATTGGTTGTTTAGTTGCAAGTTCAAGCTTTCTTTTCACAACTACTTCTACTTTCCTCAACTTTCTCTTTGCGTAACCAGCGCTGTCAGAGAGTTTACATGGTTTTATTGGGGTCTCATCAAGTGTGGCCAATGAAGCATTGAATTTACTAAGCTCATACTGCATTTCAACTACATCTCCAACGGTTTCTAGCTCAGATGGGGCACTTGATGAGGTGGATGGTGATTTTTCAAGTGGTTCACATTCAGGCACTGGGGATGGACCATTTGCTAGTATATTTCGACAGGTTGCACATGCTTTATGACTATTTGTTAGTTTAAATTCAGGATTTTGATCAATCAAATTTTTAGTCAATGCACGAGTGCCTTTTTTCACTTTTCATTTGTGTTTTTTAAATGGGTCACAACAGAACCTGCCCGTATTCAAACTGCTGAAATCCATGTTTATCTAAAGAGAAAAAAAAGCATATGTAGCTTAAAAGCCAGGTTGGGTTCAATTACACAAAATGGAAACAATTACAATTTTTTTATTTTTTTCAAATTAATTACAGTTAGTATTGTACTTCACAATTTCAAGATCAATTGCAATTACAATTACAATTAATTTTGTCTGAATCAATTACAATTACAATCACACAAATATAACTATCTATTCTATTTATCTAAATATATACCTAAAATAAATATATATCTATAAAAATATATATCTATATCTAAGTATAACTAAATAAACTATCAAAGGTTTATTTTCATTGAATGATGTATGACTGCCAGATCTAGGGGTATAATTTTTAACAATTGACATTAATTGATCAATTACATCAGTTATAGCTTAAAAATCAATTACAATTACCTTTATTTTTATTTTATTTTGAATCAATTACAATTAATGGAAATTAGGATCAATTAATTAAAAATACAATTATAATTATTCATTGTATCCAACCCTGTTAAAAGCTATTTTTGCTTAGATTGCACAAATAAAATTTGGGACCTACTGATCTTGTTTCAGAGGTCTACAACAAGAAAAAATGTGCAGTTTGATTTACAAATTGGAATAAATGCAGATGCCAAAAAAATCCTTGCTCCAAGGTTTAAATAAGCTTATTTTCATATGGGTACATACTGTTGTACACAATGAATAAATACACAAAGTAATTCTATTAAAACTCATCTAACTCTTAAAACTGAACTTATTCTATAGGGTAGTACCTATAGCCTAGTATAAGGTACTTATATACGTACATAGCTTTACCTTTAAACAGGATAGCAGGTTCGAAGTTCTTCACACTTTTGAATGTCAATATAAATTAATTAATTATGTAATTTAAATTACCTATATTGTATAATTCTTTGAAATATACAAAAAAAAATTAAATTTTATAAGAGGGCCGGATACTTATTCGACCAAATAACTGGGTTAGGTTAGGTTAGATAATTACCAATTTTTTTGAAAATTAGCAGACATTATAATTGAGGGGTCGCGCGTCTTAAGGTACCTAAGCACCAAAATTAAAATTCGTCAGAAATCGCCCCCAAAGTTCAACAATATTCTGGCAATGGTATCTCTGTTATTAATTGAGCTAGAACGTTCATTTTTGGCTAAATTAGAGTTCTAAGTATGCTAATGAAGATGTTGATGAGTTTTTGGAAAAGATTTTCATATTTTATATTTTATATACTTTTTTTTAATTTTTTATTTTCTTATTATGCCGAACTTTGGGTGACTTTTGGCTGGCGATAGAGGTGAAAAAAGTAGTTCGCTTCATAAGGTTTTCAACCATACTTCTAGTGTCGTAAGGTCATTATAACCCAAACCACGCGATAGAGGAAGGGTGAAAATAGTGATATCCATCATTTTCGCCTGTGGTGGCGCTTAGGTACCTTAAGACGCGCGACCCCTCATATATCTCAGTAAGAAAAACCTAATGGTATTTTTCTCAACACTCTAGCTCAAACAGTTCCAAAGATACGGTGCTCCAAAGTTTGGTGGAAAAAGGTACTTGGTCAAAATGGAGGTGGGTATGGTCCACTGAAATGGCTGTAGCGTCTATACTAACTTAATCAACACTAAAAATCTTGTTTTAGATTAAGGTAGCCATGTGTACCCAAACTTGGGTGAAAGGAGAAAAAAATCGGTTGTGACATCAAATGACCTACACAAACAAGGTCAAAGGTCAAAAGTAAGATCAACTTTTTTTTTTACCACTGAGGTAAAATATGAATAGAAACAAAGTTGTAGATCCACTTAAAAGCTTTAAAATAGTGTTTAAATGGTATCTGTAAGTGCAGTAGAAGCAGAGATATTTCATGTTGAAATATGGTATGACCTTGGAAATTGACCTTTTTTTACAAAATTCGAAGGGCCATATCTCCGGAACCATATGACCTAGAGTGTTGAAACAAGCTGTTTTTCTCACAGAGATCTATAAGTTTGCCAATTTTCAAAAAAATCGGTGATGGTCACGTTTTTTTCGCCATGAAAACGTTATGAAAGATGAGCAGTCTCGGACTAAGTTTCTGTGTGAAAGATACGAGTCAATGAAAGTAATATGCGAGAGTTCGTTAACTGGCTTTAATATGACTGATTCATTCCATCAGCCAATGAAATTGAATGAATACTCTGTGGCTTTTTGTAGACTCGCTTTTATTTTTAAGGAAAGGGATCTCAACGTCTCTGGCCCCGGGGCATTCTCCCCCCCCCCCCGACACTCCGCCACTGGTCTACGCTCGCATTATAAAATGCAAATTTCATACAAATCATTTTGAACAGAAAATTTTCAAAATAGTGAGACCTAAACATTAACTTTAAGCTAACGAACCACTAAGATTTTTATTGCAGCTTCATAAATTTGGCCTCGTGAACTGGCTTTGAATGCGAAGTTCAAAATTTTGATGGCTGTAGTATTTTGTGAATTTAAGGTCTCAGTGGCTTTTCTTTTTCTCAATTTCAATAAAGTATGTGAAATTTTGTACAGTCGTAGACTCAGTGGCGTACTAAGGGGGGTGCGAGGGGGGGGGCGGTCCGCCCCAAGTGATAGCCAGGAGGGGGTGCCATCGGGAGAGTTGAAATACCAGTACAAGTTTTCAAACCAAATGAAAAATTCGCCAAAGTAAGAAAAAAAATTTAAAAATGTTCAAACTATTACAACAGCTTAATGTTAATTTCCACTATAAAATAAATTTTTATTTTTATTGGCAATACAAAATTTACCTTTCTTTCTGGTGTGAAGTCCTGGAAGAAATTAATATCACACAAAAGTATTTGCAAACAGTTGGAATCAGCCTTGAAAAGTGCATTGTGAAGCTCCAAGCTCTAAAACTGTTTCTTGAAGATCAGCGCAATGAAATTGTGGAGAGGGCCATTCATTATGCATCTACAAAGTGTGAGGAAATGGACATTTCTATGGAGAGAAGAGGGAGAGTAAAGCTCCGAAAAAGGATGCCAAGAGAGATGGCAAAGGATGCTGGTCTCACATTGCCAGAGGAAGTAAAAAGGGCTATGTTTGAATGTCTTGATCGCTTTCATCAAGAATTGGAGATTCGTTCTAAGGCAATGGATCAAATTCTGTCAATCTTCGCTGTTATTCAGCCAAACACTTTGGTTGTTGCAACAGAAGAAAAACTTCGGAAGTATATTCCAAATTTGACTCAGATTTTCGATGAATTCGCCAATGAAGATATCAGTGTGGAAATTGGACGACTTCGGAGTAGGCTGACCATATTTCCTTGAGACAAAAACGGGACATTGGGATGGCGAAAAAGGGACGGGGGTTATGTAATATTCTGTATTCATGAAAAAGTAAGTACATAAACCGGGACAAAATTGACATTTTTATTAAAACGACGGGACGGCCAGGAAATATAAAACAAACGGTACGTATGGTCAGCCTACTTCGGAGGCATTTGGAAGCTGCCAAAATCAGCGTTGAAGAGGCAAAGAAATGGACAGCATTGCAGTTTCTGGAGTTTATTGTGAAATGGGATTTTTGTGAATCTTTGCCAAGCTTGTCACTGTATTTGAGATTCTTTTTGACTGTCTGTGTGTCTATTGCTTCATGTGAAAGTTTTTCCAAATTGAAATTGATAAAAAGTTTCTTTCGCTCGACCATGAGTCAGACAAGATTGACAAATCTGGCTTTACTTTCAAGTGAACATGAATATGCAAAGGTGAATTTTGATGAGGTCATTGATCAATTTGCAGAAATTAAGGCTCGAAAGCAGAGACTGTGAATCCTCTCTATTTACCTTTGAAGAATAAGGCTGAGCGTTGAGACTGGATTTCCTGTGTTTTTTGTATAAAATAAAATGCAGTATTACCTGTTCACTGAATTTTTAATGTCCTGCATTTTTCTTATTTCCAATTTACTTATGACAGTACTGTACTGTTTAAAAATCTGCTTGCAAACATAATATATTTTTCTGTGTGTTTAAATTTTAAAATTATTTATGTGGGGTGCCAAAGGAAGGATCCGCCCCGGGTGCCAAATACTTTAGGTACGCCCCTGCGTGGACTGACTAGGCACAAGTAGGCTTTGGTGAAAGAAAGATGTTTTCTAGCAAGGTGCAGATGTTACAACTAGGGTTTCTGTCCCGGGTTCCCGGGATCCCGGGAAACCCTGCCAAAATTTGGAGTTTTATTTCCCGGGACAAAAAATCGAATCCCGGGAAATCCCGGGATTGGTTATTTTTAATAATATTCATTTATTTCAGTTATTATTATTTCATATTTTTATTTACAATTTTACATTCAGTTTAAAATCGTCGAGTAAAACTTTTTACAATGGGCAGTGACTCCAGTGAGTCGACGACTCGAGTCACTCGACGCAACCAGTCACTGACTCACTGCAGCGGTGCTGTGGCTTGTGGGCTGTGGGCCTGTGGCTTCATCACAAAACTGAGAACCAGGCTCAGTGATCAAAGCATTAATTGCCTCACCTTCTTGAAGGGATATTTTAGAAAATCTGATTAAATACCAGTCATATTATTCAATATGTCGTATATTATTGTTATTCTTTTATTTTTGATTTACTTTGAAAGTTTGAATTATTTTATTATATTTGCTACCTAATTGAAGGGTAAAGGAATTTTATTTTCTTTATTAAAGTGGAGTATAATGGGTATTGTTATTATACAGGGTGGGCCGTAAGTTTCCATACATAGGAAAAATAAACATTTTTTTATGGACAACCATTTTTATTTATATAATATGCTCTACATGGTTGCCATTGTTTTGAAAACACATTTCAATACGTGTTCCCCACTGTTGATGAACACGCATTAGCACAGTTGACGTTATGCTTGTAATGGCGTTGGTGATACGTTCCTTTAGATGATTTATGTCTCGTATCTTTTCCTGATACACCATGGCCTTCAAGTGCCCCAAAGATAGAAATCAAGTGGGGTGAGATCTGGGGATCTGGGAGGCCACTCCACAGGACCACGCCGACCAATCCAAGCATCCGGAAACTGCTGATCCAAATACCGACGCACGTGAAGACCATAATGAGGTGGAGCTCCATCTTGATGGAAGTAAACTGGGAAGTTACCTTCCTCGTTTAGCAGGGATGGGAAAATCTCTTCTTGCAACATGTTAAGATACCTTTCGGCATTAAGATTTCCACTGACAAAAATTGGTCCAATAATTCTGTCACCCCATATCCCGGCCCACACCATCACTTTACCGGCACCTTGCATCTTCGTCGGACTCAGCCAGTTAGGGTTAGCATTACTCCAATAACGTATGTTTTGCCGATTAACCTCTCCATTGACGTAAAAATTTGCTTCATCAGTAAACAAGATCTTACAAACGCATATTCTTAGGGTATCTGAAACATAAAAACAAACGTTTAAATTTTCCTATGTATGGAAACTTACGGCCCACCCTGTAGTATTGATATCAAATAAAAAGATATTTGAAATTTGTTTTATTTACGAAGTAAATACGTCAGATAATAAATAAGAAGTCGTATAAATCTTGTCATTATAATATTAAATAAATGTTAAAAAATTTCCCGGGAAATCCCGGGATCCCGGGATTGAGTTCAATTTGTCCCGCTATCCCGGGACAGAAGGAAACACCCGAAACCAGAAACCCTAGTTACAACCTCTAAAGGAAGGGACAAGGTTGGAACGACTGCAATTCTGTAGAGAAGTCTTACAAGGTCAGCAATTTCCTCGCAACCTCCGAAGGCTGGCTTTTTTTTTCTGATGAAGCTCATTTCCTGCTATCCGCCCGTGTCAATAAGCAAAACATGCGCTTTTGAGCACTTGGAGCGCCTCATGCATATGTCGTTGGTAACGTTGGTAACGTTCGGTCTGCTGTAGAGTGCGCAGGCATTGTTGGCCCCTAGTTTTTCGAGCGCCCGAATTGTGAAGCTGAAACCGTAAACAGTCAACGTTATATTGCCATGACACGTGACAAGTTTATCCCAGATCTTCGACATATGCTTAACCTCGCTGATGTAACTGGAAGCGGTGTTACGACGTGGTCACGCCTTAGCTCATGTGGAGTTTTCATTATTTACTGCTAAAATAAATAAAATGTACTGTATCGGTAGTTAAAAGACCAATAAATGAAATAATTAAAAATTGGTCACTTCAAATGACCAACTAGCTGGTCCGAAGCGCTCCGATTGCACATGAGCACTATTGCCACCCCTCCTTAGATAACAGATTGATCGCTACTCTTTACTTCCGCCATTGCAGATATTTCATCCAATTAAGTATAAAATCTGTTCCCCTCCATCTGGTTTTGATGGAAAAGAACGAATAGTTTTCAGAAACTCTGACGTGTTATTGAATGTCTGTTACAAGATTAGAATTTCAAATAAGTACTCGTACAAACTCTCTCTCTCTCTCTCTCTCTCTCTCTCTCTCTCTCTCTCTCTCTCTCTCTCTCGGCGACATTCCAAAAATTAGCAGAGATACACGTCATAGACATCCAATTACAGAAAACATGCCCACACACACTCGCTTGGAGTGGGCCATGGGGTCTTCGTTGATCCGATACCTAGATAAATAGAGCTGTAAATATTTCGTATAAAATTTAAACATATGTTCGAGATTTTTGTGGCGATATCAAGTAGCTGATATACGATTAGCACAACTATATTATGATGTTAGTCCATACAACTACGATTTCTGTGTTTGCATAACGTAGAATTTTCTTGACTACTTTTCCAGGGTCAAGGTATTCTCTTCAACCTTTTCCCGTACTCGCCTCTGGCGGGGAGGGAGCGGGAGGTGGGTAGAGAGCCTTATGCTTTTCTATCCAGTTTTCTACTGGTGCTAGAATAGTTAAAAAATGAACAGTTTAATAACAGGAACCTCCCCGAGTAGACTGAAAGGTCGTTGAGGCTTCCTCTTGTCCTTGTAACTCCTTTAACTCCTAGTAACTCTCTCCTCTCTTTTCACTGTTCTTTTTACATATTCTTTCTGATTTTGGTATGTTTGTCAGTGATCAAAGACAAGGATTTGCAATCTTTTATTTGTTTTGTGTTCATGCGGAAATGTAGAGAGAGAGAGAGAGAGAGAGAGAGAGAGAGAGAGAGAGAGAGAGGTGACTGTATTTGTTCCAAACTTATGTAAATAATGATTGAGGTAATGTAAACAAACAAAGTTTGATAAGTAAACTTGATTATCCGATATTAGCTTTTATAAATACAAAATCACTGATCAAGTTTTCATTAAGTTAAATTCATTAAGTGGAGGAATTTATTCTTGTGACAAAGGGGACCTACCGCTTAACGTAGGACCTAAACGACGGATCGCTACATCATCTGAACGCAAAGGACAGTAACAGATACGAGTACTATCCAGATCCAATGTTAATTAGCTGACTTTACAGTTAGTGCAGTAACTAACAACATAACTACATAGGCTTACTAATAATATCCCTCACTTTCCTACAATTTATATAGAACCACTGGCTGTCCTTCAGTGTCCTATAATTTACATAGGACCACCGCCTGACCATCTTTCCATCAAAATGAGTGTATCAGTTTATAGGAATTATTAGAAAAAGAAACCCGCAAAAAACCCGACATTATAATTAGAAGATAATTTAATGTTTTTAAAACAGTAAAGTTTTAGCGCAGAATCTCTCTCCAATGATATAAATATAAAATATCTCCTTCATTTATTAACCATCTGGCAAAAGTTATGCCAACCACTCTATAATGTAAAGTAAAAGGTCAATGAAACGAGTATGTGCCAATCAATTTAGTCTCCGTTTTAAGATGATCTTTTAAAACTTATTCAAATTATTTTGCGAGATTTTGCTTCAAAAGCTTAATTTATATTCTTGATTCAAAGGTTCCTCTCTTCGTACCCTTTAAAGTTTTAACTCCAAGATGGTGAAGAAATTAATAAGAATTGTTCGGGTGGGGTTGGCTGTGGGGGTGGGCAGTGGGAGGGTTGCGAGAGAGTGCGGGCCTTAGGGTAAAAATATGGAAGAATAGTAACTTTTCATTTTGAAACCGTGGAAAGAGTTCTTAGTTCTTTGAAGGGTAATATTGTTCATAGTTTTAACATTATGATATACACACACACACACACACACACACACACACACACACACACAGTGTTGTGACAGTTACTTTTTTTAACTAGCTACTGCCTCAAATAAGTAAAGAGTTACAGTTACTAGTTACTGTCTCAAAAAAGTAACTAGTTACAAGTTGCTGCTTCAAAAATGTAACTCGTTACTAATCACTTCAAAAGTTATTTTCAAAATTTTTCTTGGATTTAGCGAGCATCTGATCGTGATAAAAATACTTTCTCTGACAAATGATACTTCCCACGATTGTTCATTTCTTTCAAATTGATTGTGATTTAACGAATAATCAACAAGATTTTATCATATTAGCTTCAGATATTTGTTGTCAATAAACTTGCATTGTTTACTGTACATCGAGGAAGGTTTGTGTGAAAAAAGTAGCTACTAACTTTTTGCAAATATTCATGATTTTTTTTTTTAATTAGTTACAGTTACAGTACGTACAGTCTCAGCCGGAAAATTTAACTACTGTAATTACCGTTATAGTTACTCAAAACGGTAACGATTGCTGAGTAACCAGGTACGTTACAACCCTTTATATATATATATATATATATTATATATATATATATATATATATATATATACTGTGTATATATATATATATATATATATATATATATATATATATAAACTGTGATCCATTTCCCGTATGATTAATGAACACTCAAAATGAATCCTTTGAATTCTCAAACACAAAGAGCAGGGGAGCTTATCCGGCAAAATTTATGAGTCTATCGTTATATACAATTTACATGTGAAAATAATAATAATAATAATAATAATAATAATAATAATAATAATAATAACGGATGCTTCGTGGTCGATCCTCGCTACGCTCGTACTGACTAACAGTTCCCTACTGTATAAGTTCAAATCCCAAATTATATATCCCTCCCTTCTAGAGAAGATTGTAGACACCAATCGACAGGGATGTACTCCAGGGTGGATGTTAGCCAGGAGACATGGAATACTGGAACTCCCGTTTCTCCTGTCACTGTTTTCCTCAGCTGATCTTTTTCCCGTGCTTCATCTACTCTGTGAGCAGTCTAGCATGCTCTCAAACACTCACTTCTCCCTCTATTCTTCGCTACACATGCATGCAGCTTACGCACTACACATTATAGGGCGGATCGAAAATAAGGTTTTTAAACATTTTTTCGAAATTCAAATATGGCTAGTGCGGAACATATGTGGGTGCTATAGATAATGACTGTGCATAAATATTAGTCCTGCGAAATTATATCTTCAGGTGCCACAAAGCCGTCGACAAAAGTGAAATATAATGATTTTCTTATATTCTGCATTAGTACAATAACTGAAACTTACTTGTTATTATTATATATTAAGTGTTCCAATTACCAAAATAGTTACTGAATTACGCAGCTCTTAGTTTATTTAGATCAATGTTCTTTTGATTAATGATCTAAATAATCCAGAACTCACCACGAGGAGGTGGCTGCGTGTCGAGCTCCACCCATGCCCTCCCAACCACCCATCCTTGCGCATGTTTTTTTCTATTAACGTTTTATTTTAACTTTATATTCAGCTTTACTTTCGAATGATGGCATTTTTTTACGTGACTGAAGTGTTGATCTTATGAAGCCATCTCGCGCGTTCAATCCAAATACTTTTGATGATGCTTCAGTCACTAATTTTACCATTCTTTCTACTACTTGTGTATGACAAGGGAATTTCTCGAATGGAGGGGTACTCTTGTTTTCTATGAATTCTTCAATCTCATTTTCTGTTAGGTGTCTTGTCACAGGTGGTTCAGTGACAATGCATTTTTGCCAATTAATTAAATCAGTATAATCAGTAGCTTCAAATTGAATAACAGGTACTGTGAAACGCCTCACAACTTTTTCCTTGTTTGTTTGCCTTGCTTTCTTTATTCGCCTCCACGCTAATTCTCTTATGGCGCTGCGGTCATCATGAATCATTGATGCTAGAATATTTTCTGGATTTGCAAAAAATGCATTTCTTTGTATGACAGGGTTTACAATATCCTTTACTTCGTCATTCAGTGTTCTTGTTAGTTCAATAGTTTTGAAAACATGTTTTGAGCCATTGACAAAAGACGTACTTTGCTTAATAGAAAACCACATTGGGATGTAGACCTTCATTATAAAAGAAGCAATGTTCATGAGGTTCTCAGATGGACTTACAGTTGAAACGTATAGACGAAGCAAACGATTTGCTGTAGTCAGCCATCGTGAATGTGCCATTTTGCCTGGACTACGATGAGCAAGATCTGGAGAGCAATATCCCTTTGTTATGGCCTGATGAATATCAATTAGATATTTTTGGTCGGTGCTAAGATCTTCACAGTCTACAGTTGGTTCCTCAGCATCAATCCTTTCAAACTCGACAATAGGAAGACTCTCACAGTTCTCTAATTCCCTGCCAATAGGACCGGTGAATCCGCGGGGGCCAGATGTTTTTCCATCCAGCTTTGCAACTAAATGGCGTAATGGCAATTCATTGGCATGGAGCTGGCACACTAAATGTTGAACTGGCTTCTTCAGCTTCAATTCTATAAGCCTTATAACGCCTCCCTTTTCTCCAGTGTTGACTGCTGCACCATCGCATCCAATGGCAACTAGGTTTTCCAGGTTCATGTCATTATTTCCAATATACTCAAACATTCCTTTACATATTTCTTCAGCTGATCCAGAATTCACAGAATAATGGCCCAAATAATCTGAACCAGGTTCTCTCACTAAAGTGATATGTTCTTCTGTTACCTTCTTCTGATATACTTTGGACTCTTTTTTTTTCTTGGAAGAGTGTAGAATCTTTTCGACCATGAAAATAGATTCCTCTGATTGGGACCTGATTTTGATCTTTCATAATTTCTGATCTCTTCTTTTGTCTTTCTCTTCTGATTTTACTCCTATCCACTACTTCAGATGTATTGTCAATAGAAACTTCTCCAATATCTTGCAATACTGCACTAACAATGAATGCTGCAGCTCGATCTGAAACTGCAGTCCTGTCACAAGCAGTAGCCACTGAAGGTAGATTTGTAGTTTTCCTTTTCTTGAATAATTGTTCTTCAGGTTGTTCGAGCTTTCTCTTCGAGCTAACTGGCTCTGGAAATGTATCGTCTGATATTTCGCCAGATTCACTTTCACTATTTGATGTTGATGATGATAATTCAACATTTGTATCCTGCAATTTCTCATGTGAAGATTCTTTGGTGAGCCTCACAGCTTCTTTTTGCTTTCTTAGCAACGTAGATGCTTTTTTCTTTGAGAGTGTAATATCTACTCTATCAATAAACAGTTTTCTTTCACTCCTTTGATCTAAGAGGAACGTCACTTCTTCCTTTGGAACCGTTTTTTCTTTGGGACAAGAACATTGTGTTAGTACTTTGCACTTGCACGCTGCAATGTCAAAAAGTTTCGTGTGTGCTTCTTTTTTGAACATATCAATCTTTGCTTTGTAAGCTTCAGAATTTTTTCTGCTTTGGTATGGCTTCATAATGACACGATACTTTTCGTGGTAGCTTCTGAACATTGTTTCAATTCGCCTGTCTGACAGAATTGGGACGGAAGCACTTTCCCAAATTGTTTTCAATTTATCAACAACTTGTTCTAATATTTGAGATATTGAAGGATCTTTATTAGTATTCTGTTTCAAATCGTTTCTTACAAACAAGTAATATTTAAAACTCCTTCGTATGTAGGAAGATTCCTGTGCCACAAATCTTCCCCCATACCAAACATGGGGCACTCAGTTGAGGCCCTGGTTGATTTTGCACAAACTCGAGACATTTTGAAAGTATACAAATCTGAAAAAGAAAGAGCTAATATCAATTATACGTTAATTTCAGTTAATAGTACATGGCAAACTTAGGGCAACACAATACAGAAATGCAAAATATATAAGAAATATAGTTTAGACTATCTGAGTAACGCCAACAACAGAACACCCACCTGCTACGAGAGCGACAGCTACACTGAACCGAGGTACTCACGTGACAGCTGAGTGAGCTGACTATAGAAAACTGTTTTTTGAGAATAGAAACTTTTTTTAAAGGTTGACTGAGCTATTTTTATACAAGTGTGAATAAATTCTTGTCTATTGTGCATCGTGGACTCTTCTGTAATTATTGGTTAAAATCTGCTTTTTTCAATTTTTTTCAATATTGAAGGTCATTGTGGCACCTGAAGATATTAATGTTATGATTTTAAATTTATACCAGCTTATTATTTCCTCACTACTCCACACATTTTCCACACTAGCCAATTTGAAAATTCGAAAAATGAGTTTTTCACTCCGCCCTACGTACACAACCTTTTCAAAATTTATATTAAAAAGAGAAAAATGGCATCATTGAGCCTTCGAGACCTTGTTTTTGGCTCTTTCCGTCTTTTACGCAGGCCGCAGGGGGCCACTTTTGAGGGGCGCTCGCCCTTAGCCCCCTGCTTACTTTCTGTATGTGACTTTTATTTTTGTTAGCCAAAATTTCATTAATCCTGAATACCTGAGAGGCCAACAAAGTATTTTTTGCTGCGTCTATTTTTATTTTTTTTTTCATGAAAGACAAGCCATTAATCTCGAAAGGTTCAGAAAAGTCCTCCCTGCATGTATAATTTTATTTTTGCATGTAAAATAATCTTAATCCTGAAGGGGTTAGCAGCTTGTTTTTTGTACATATTTATATTTTGCAAGCAAAAAACAAAAACAAAAAACAGATTAAATGATGAAAGACACAGCAGGTTCTTTTTACCATACCAAATGACACCAATCATATAAAATTAAATAACGGGTTTTTTTTTCTGTAAATTTAATATTTTTTGCCTGCAAAGGATAACAATATAAAATTTTACTTGTTATTTTTCTCTTAAGAAAGAAAGCGTCTCTGGTCTGAGATCGTCAGGATTTACATGCATCCAATTATAGCAGTTTGGAATTTTCGTGAAAATACACCTGATCCAGACTGATACAATACACCTGATCACTAGACTGATGACACATATTGAACTAATGCACATTATCTCTCTAACGTATTTGTAAGAACAAAGCTTAGTCTTTTCCTGAAATTTCGAGGTACTCTGAACACTTATAGAAATTTATGCCATTGTCGTATAGATGATATAGATAATACAGATGATATAGAAAGAAATTGTGAAGCTGACTCACTATGTAATTTGGAATAAAATCATCATTCTTTTCCTAAGGTTTTGTAAGAAACTTATTTTTACTCTTTCTCCAATACTTAACAAGTTACAACCAGACAAATTTATCAAATGAATATTCTTAGTTTTATAATGACATAAGAAATCTTTATATAACTTACTCTAGATCTCTGTAGTTATGTAGTCTGTAAATTCAGTGCGAATTGGTCATGAAGGAAAATCTGTAGTGTAAATTTACTTATGACCTTGTAATTACTCCTCCTTCGAGAATCATCGGAACCGGAGAACGTGTTTTATCCTAATGCATGACTAAGAATTGCCTTCAATAGTTAACTGAAACTGCTTTCACAGAGTACGTGTTCCGCAAACATGTACAACAAACAATGGAGAGAGAGAGAGAGAGAGAGAGAGAGAGAGAGAATAAAGAACTCTGTAGACTCCGGTTAAAAAAAAAGCACTACAAAAGAAAAACTCAGATGCGAGAAACCTTTGGGGCACAAAGTCCAATTTATCTAGACCACAAATCTGGGGCAAATCTGTTGAAGAAAGTCTTGAAGATGGTTAATGAAAACAAAAAATGAAAATGGAAAGTTTTAATCACTTTCATAATACAAATAATAATGAAAATGAGTAAAAAAAAATAAAAAAATAGGCTAAAAATAAAAGATACGAGTAGTGAAAAGCAATATCGATGTTAAGTGGAGCTACTGATAAACATTTTATTACCCTGAACCGCATAATTTGGGTGACATATAACAGGACTGATGACCATGTATTTAGCCTTATAACGAGACAAGTCAAATTCGGATTTTGCGTACATACTACATATAAAATTGGTTGTGAAAGGAATCTTATCCATAAAGATAAAAAAAAGGTCACGTATTTGACATGCGGGATAAAGTTGAGTCAGGAAATTTTATGTATCCAATTTTCCCTCAGATTCTATACCACGTAAAACTGATACAAATTGACATAAATATGTAGTAATATGATTTTATAATTACCTCTCCACAACAGTAGATTTAACCTCTCGCGAAAATCTTGGTTCATCGAAATCTAGACCCCAGTATCTATGTTATTTAAATCTGGTACAAAGTAGTGGACTGGAACTAATAATAATAATAATAATATAATAATAATAATAATACTCTTATGAGTAGCAAGAAAAAGGCCTGAAACCTACCTCTTAGTTAAATTAAATTCGTTCCACAGGTTTAGGAACACCATTATCATGCGCAAGATAGAGTAAAATTAATTCCATTTTAGACCGTTTCTTTGCATACAGAATAAGACGCACGAGAGGATTCTTTATGGCCACATTTTAAAAATGCATTTTTGGAATGCTGAGTTTTAGAACGATTTAGGATCGTCTCTCAAGAGAATCAGAAAGCAGAAGAAAAGAGCGTAAGATTGCATGGTAATGCAAAATGCTAAATCCTTTGAGTCCTTTATTTATCCATCTTGCCATCTCCTTTTCGTATAATTCATTCCACCTCCTTCAGCAGGGAATCATAGCGATTCATGCACGCTGCAGTTCATTTCAACAGGCATCAATCGGTTGAAGAGGCAGTCAATGTATTCCATTCCTTCGTCGAAATGAAAAGAATAGAGAAGGCTTCGCCAGTCTCAATCTCAAAATTCCAACCTATAATTCCAGGATTATGAAAGATACCTGTTGTACTATTTCAAGAAGATTTTACATAAAGGTTTTAGCGGAAAAATGATTTGGGGAAAATATTTTCACATTGAAATATAACTTTCTCTATTTTTTTTTTTATTGTGACTTTATTTCTTTATTTTATCAGAAAAATTTTCTTAGTTAATTCTCTGTAGAAGTTAGAATTTTTATATATATATATATGTATGGTGTCCATAAATGATTACCCTGATTAAAGCATGCTATAACTTTTAAATAAACACTCGTATTCAAACACAGTTTTAATCATAAGTAGATAAACATACAAAGTTTTGATACATAGTTATGACTTAATAAGCTTCCACATGTGCACCCTAGTGGCACGTAATATGTCTAAACGGTATTCACACTCACGCCACACATTTTCCAACATTTGTGGGTTAACTATTGCAATTGCATCCGTAATGCGTTCTCGCAATGTCCTGATATCTGGAACAACTGTTGCATAAAACAAATCTTTAACATGACCCCAGAAAAAGAAATCCAGCGGGGTAATATCTGGTGATCTTGGGGGCCATGGGATTGGCCCGTCCCTGCCAATCCATCGATTTGGAAATGTTGCGTCTAGAGTTTCACGAACAACATGCGCCCAATGAGGGGGTGCCCCATCTTGTTGGAAGATGACAGTTGGCTGCCTGTCCTGCAGCTGGGGGATGGCGTAATTGGTGTGAAAGCCGTTTGAATGTTTTCCACCGTCCCATCGGAAACTGATGGTCTACCACTGCTCTTTCCCTTTTCCACGTTTCCAGTTTCCAAGAATTTTTTCATCCACGACTTAATTAACTTCGCATCAGGTGGATTCTTTCCATACTTTGTTCTGAACCTTCGCTGAACACTGACAGGAGATTTTGTTTCTGCAAGCCACACAACACATTGTGCCTTCTCTATCACAGACGCCATCTTAACTGAACAGCTACTACAGCGCTCCTAGCGGCGAATGCGGTAGACGAAACACACCAGCACAGAAACTCTATGCGTGTACGAGATCACCTGTAAAAAGAAAACGGATGTAAGATTCGTCATTAAAACATGAGAGCATACTGTTTCAGGGTAAACATTTATGGACACCCTGTATATATATATATATATATATATATATATATATATATATACTGTATATATAGTGAAACCTCTGAATACCGGACTAATGTATGCAGAGCTTGACCGCCATTGAGAACATTTCTGGTGTTGGAAACGTTTTTCGGCGCCCACAACCAACCCTCCCAAACAAATATAAACATTCCTATAAACACTCAAAAAACATGTACAGTATTTACAGTACAGTAAATACTGTACAATGCTGTACGCTAATTTCACACACACACAGTACTTACTGAAAGAAAATATAAGCAAATTAAACAATACAAACGCCTAAAAAATAATAAGCAATCAGACAGCAGAGAGCAATTTCTTTAGATCACCAACCAGCGAATGGTTTCCTTCCCATGTCGCTCTCTGAGCTGGACTGGTCCGCTAGAACTTCTTGAACAAATACCGGTCAAAAATGAGTCCTTTATTAGGAGCGACCGGTATTCAGGTATATATTGTTAAGTTTGGTCTTGTCAAGGAAGTTTGTTTTTTCCCCACCTCTGAAACTGACTTGATGGAGGAGGGAACTGGTTCCTTTAGAGCTTCTATTCAGGCAGCTGAGATAATCTGCTCATCCTTCCGAGCAAAGGGGCAGAGTCTTAACAGAATTCTTTCCCTGTTTGGGAGCTACGTAGTCGTCACACCGGAATACCTTTTCACGTTGGATCAGCGAGGTAAAAAGCGACGTTGGATCTGTTCGGTAGTTGGATGGCTGACCGTCCTTTGAGTGCAGATGATGTAGTGATTCTTAGATGGTTTGGGTCCCCCATAAACTGCAGATGCTCTCTGTCACGTGACCTTTGCCGTACGATGGAGGTCAAGCAAGCCCAAATTATCATTATTTTCGGATGCGTTCCTCCGGTAATTTTTAATATAATTTTTTTGACTGGACACCATTTAAAAAAAATTTCTTTGGATCTTTACCGTTTCATGTACTGTTTCCGATTTTGTTGAAAACAAGATATTTAATGTAGATTTTTCCGCTGATTTCATAAATGTAAGTCATTATTTGGAAAAATGAGCGGTTCAAAAGTTATGTTTGTTATTGTAATTTCGTATTAGGTCAAAAACTATAGCAATACAACTAAAAACTAATACAAGAGTTATTGTATTCTTTAGTAATATTGGCTTATGTCACTAAGTATTTGTGTCAACTGTACGCCCTTGATGATTGGTTAGGTTAAGTCGTGATATTTTCGTTAGTTTTAACGAAAATATCACAACTTAACCTAACCAATCGTCAAGGGCATACAGTTGACCTAACCGGGTATTCAGTTGACCTAACCGGGCATTCAGTTGACCTAACCGGGCATTCAGTTGACCTAACCTAACCTAACTTTTGAACCGCTCATTTCTCTAAAAAAATGACTTACATTTTTTAAATCAGAGTAAAAATCTACATTAAATATCTTATTTTCAACAAAATCGGAAACAGTACATGAAACGGAAAAGAACCCCTTTTTTTTCCGTGTTGAGGTTGTAGGAAAAAAGTTCACCAAATTTTGGTAGTACATCATTCAAAAGACTAAATTTGGCATACTTTAAAATTTTATAACCTTTTTGTTTATTAATTTTTTAAATTATATATATGTATATATATATATATATATGTGTAAAGAACGACGCTTGTGTAGAAGAGTGTTCCACACAAGATGAGGAGAGAGAACGAGCAAATGAAAAATGAGGTACCTCCCAGGAATCGAACCCGGGATCATCCAATTGCCGGTCGTATATGTTAACCACTACACCAAGGACCCCGATTAGTCAGCAGTTGTAATTCTCCTACATACGAGCGGAATCAAATGCCCTGAGGGGGCACCTTCGCATGCCGTACATATATACATTTTAACTGCAAACAACACACAGTATAATTAATGTAAAGAACGACGCATCTTTGGTAAAATTGGCATGGCTTAAGTTTTATAACACCCATTTTTTTCACTCCAGGAAGGATGTTAAAATCAGAAATCGATTTATCCACTGAAAAACAAGAAAAGAAGAAGAAAAAAAAGAAAAATATTGCATTTCAGATTCATTCTATCGGTTGAAGAACATGCAAAAGGCAGGAAAGTCACTTCACACTTTTTTTACGACCCCAAAGAAACAGAAATACGATGACGTCACAAAGTGAGTTGCCATGTCGTAGATATGTTTAAGGATGTATTCGACTCCCTATGCCATTGTACAACCGTTTCTTTTTGGTAAATGCAGTATTTATAATGAAAATGTATCCGCACGCACACACACACACACACATATATACAAAGGTGGGCACCTGGGCCTCAAAAAGGACCGACGGTCCCGGTCCCGGTCCTTGCCTCAAACTGGACCGACGGTCCCGGTCACGGTCCTTTCTGAAGATAGGACCTAGGAACGACTCGGTCCTCGGTCCTTATATATAATATAAGTGAAAAATTTGATTAAAATGAAAAATGAAATTAAAGACACCGGAAATCTTTAATTTTATTAACGTAAATTATAATTAATACAATACATAAATGATGAAAAAAAGTTATTAAGTTAAATGCTTGAGTTTCCCTTCAAGAAGACTAGCATTTCAAAATGGCTGTCACTGAGCCCTGACCTTTTCGGCTTGAGGACGTCCTTCCCCAAACAGAAGAGCCTCTCCACGGCGGCACTGGATGGGATAGGCGTGTTAAACTTGATGAACAAGTCCTTCAACTCCGGGCTGGGGAACGAGTCCTTGTTGAAGATGAAGGGTTTCACAGGCCTCTCGCTGAGAAATGTCTCCACCAACTTGGTCCCTTGAGGTTGTTTTGGCTCTTGTTGCTTGTCGAGAGGATGTTCTTGTTCGGCAGGCACAGCAAGCACTTGTACTCCAGGTTCTGCTCACCCTTGGGGCCCAGGTATTCAAAGTATTTGTCCAGGTACGGCCAGGGATTGCCGGGTTCAGTTCTTCCGCTAGGAGCTCCAGTTGCTTGACTTGAAGTTGAAGCACTAACATCAGTAGATTCTTCGTCTCCTCCAGGTGTTGAAACAAGTTTCAGTTCAGTCTCAGTCTCTTTCTGAGTCTTCTGGAGGAAACGATCCATCTTCTTTAGAACTTCAAATAATCACTAAACACACTAAAATCACTAAAAAAGACCGTCCGGAATTGCTTAAAAATGGACCGTCGCTCCTCATTTCGGTCCTCACTGAGAAAAGGACCGACTTTCCCGCTCACGGTCCTTAAAAATGACCGAGTTCCTGGAGTTCGGTACTTTTGGAACTCGGTCCTGCCCACCTATATATATATATATATATATATATGCTGCAAAGGATTATCGTTAACTGATAACACTTTGTTGCAACGTTAATATTTTTACAGCGTTTGTTGAAGTCAACTGCAGGACTTGTTTTTCATTAATGTATGCAAACTCTTATTTATTCAGAGAACTACAAAAGGCGTATTCTAAAGAGGTCTTCCACACACACACACACACACACACACACATACACACACTCCTCGCAAACTTCAACCTACTTCCCAGGGGAACATTAGAAAAGAAAATATCTCATCAGCTAAAAGCTCCTTTAACGTTAGTTTTAGGGTGTATAATTAATTATTCTTTCTAACTTCTTTTCTGATGTAATCTGAATATATAATAATTCATTATTCAACAGACGTAAGTTTATTATTTTTCACAAATTTGCATGAAAAAGCAACTCATTCTAAGGAATTTTTTATTATGATAAATTCATGAAATAGAAACAGTATATATATTGCATCGTCTATTATATCTGCAACAGAATCTAAGCCAGGAAAGCATCACAAGGCATAAAAGTCCTTCTTTCACATATATTTAAGGGAAAAATTAGTTTAACCTTTACCGTTTCAATACACGCTAAAAAGTAGTTTCGTGATTATTTTAATACTGAGCGAAAAACTCTTTCCAGGAAGTTGAGTATAATAGCAGAAGGGAGAGCATAAATCAGGCTAGATACTTCTAATTTGAACTTTTGCACAAAGTAAATACATTTTATCACAGCTAAACTTTGAAAAGCATGAACTAGGAGTTTTCTAATACCTATTGTCGTAAAAGTGCGAGTTATTTTGACTCTCAGACAAAACGACATACACACACCGGCACACACACACACACACACACACACACATATATATATGCAGGAAGGAGGGGCCAAGGGCGAATGCCAGCAGAAAGAGTGCCCCAGCCCCATAGAAGAAAAAGAGCTAAAATCAAGGTTGATGGTTTTGGAGATGTCTAGAGCACTCTGCGTTTGAAAAATTGGAGGTCATAGACAGGGGGAAAGATGGATTGAGGAAGATTGTTCCAGATTTGACTGGTTGAGCTGATGAAAGATTGAAAATACTGATTAATCCTTGCGTTAGAAAGTCGGACGTAAAAGGAATGAGAATGTGCAGAAAGTCTGGTGCTGCGTGCTCTCCTTAAAGGAGGAGGCATGCAATTAGAGAGTTCAGAAAAGCAGTGCCCGTTATAATAGCAATAGTAAAGAGAGAATGAGGCAACATTGAGGCGAAGAGAGAGGGATTGAAGACACTCAGTAAGAGGCGGAGAATTGATGAGACGAAAAGCCTTTGATTCCATCCGGTCAAGTAGGGCTGTGTGGGTTGAGCCAACCCGCACATGAGAAGCGTACTCCATACAGGGACGGACAAGACCCCTTATAGAGACAGTAACTGAGTGGGAATGAAGAAACTGCGGAGGTGGTACAGCACACCTAACCTCTTTTGAGCTGTTTTAGATAGAGAGTATATGTGATCTTTCCAGGAAAAATCACATGAAAAGGAAACGCCAAAAATGTTTAGAGAAGAGGAAGGATTGGAGTGAAATTGATTATAGAAAACGTAAGAGGGTACAGAAAAGGAGCTCTTCTCAGTCGTCCCAGACACCTGAATTTTAGTGAAGAAGAGAAGGTGAGGTTTAGAGGAGGAGGAGAGGTGGTGTTCAACAAATTGAAAATGTGAGGAAAGGCCACGAATGTTGCAGAAGTTTATGAAAAGCGAATCAAACAGAATTCCAGAACGTCTTGAATAGACGGTAGCAGATCCAACTCCGCTGCCCGGGTCTGCGTTCCCGGCATCGGCAGCGGAGGTGCCAGAAATGGAGACATTTATGGCTTCCTTCCGAGGGGACTCCAAGGCTCTTGAAGTTGTTGCCATTTTTTTTAATTTGAAAAGATTATGTAGTGTGTAACTAAGATGCATGTATATGTAGTGAAGAATAGGGAGAGAAGTGTGTTTGAGAGCATGCTGGACTGCTCACAGGGTAGATGAAACATGGAAAAGATTAGCTAAGGGGACAGTGACAGGAGAAACGGGAGTTCCAGCACTCCCCATATATATATATATATATATATATATATATATATATATATATATAATATTATATATAACACAGAACACCTTCTTTATTAAAACGAGACTACCTCAGTAAATGTAGAACTTTACTTTTTTTTTACGTGGAGGTCGAAATGTGACAATAAAACCCACACTAATAGACGGAGTTTATTTCCACAACAGTTTCGATGCCCACTGGCATCCTCTTCGGGTGGATACAGAAAAACGAACTTCTGTATCTACCCGAAGAGGATGCCAGTGGGCATCGAAACTGTTGTGGAAATAAACTCCGTCTATTAGTGAGAGACTACCTCAGTTTGTACTGTAACCATAATGATATGTGGTAAAAACCAAAAACACAAAACTAACCTAACCTACAGCTTATATTTAGTTTTCGGGCACCATTTTAAACGTGTTAAATTTAACATTTATATTTTTAGCGACATTGGAAATGCCTTTGCGTGCAACCTTGGTGTCGCCACGAAACGGGTATGTATTCACAGGAACCACTGTTTCCATCACTTTATTGGAAATCATTCCAGCAGCTACAGCCACCATTTTAAAATACAGCTTTACACCCGGTTTTTTTCAACCGGCAGAATTTCGACAATTATAGAACCAATTCGGATATCTTTCCTTGACTGTTTTTGTCTTTTTCGAATAAATGATAAAGAGTGACTTAATATATACAAAGGAATACAAAGGACACCAAACAGCAACAGACTGGCTGGTCCCTACGAGGCTGTCTGTTCTTTAAGAAGAAAGGTTAAAAGATGAAAGGAAATTTAAAAACAAATGAAAGTTTTAAAGGAAAGCAAAGAAGAGGAATTGAAAGGAAAGAAAGAAATTTTAAAAATAAAGTGAAAATTTTAAAATGAAGAGGAGGAAATACGAATGAAAATTCTACGATACTTCTACGCGCTAACAAATGCTTCTAATTTGGGGGGGGGTTTAAGGCAAGATAAGCATCTAGTCTCTTTTTAAACGACTCCACCGAATTATTTGAAATAACGCTGCTGCAATCTATTCCACAAATTAACTATACGAGCAAGAAGAACTGTTTAGATTCATTAGAATTAAAATGTTATATATTATATATATATATAATATATATAATATATATATATATATATATATATATATTATATATTAGGGTGTTTCATAAATTAAATGTTTGGAAAAATTTTAATCCACATGGATCCCTTGTTTCCATTTGCTGAGGAGACTGATAAACCGAAGTATTAATTCAATAGTTTAAAGTTTACGGGTCCCCAGTTTGATGCTCTGGCAGATCATAAACGGAAAAATTAAACAAAAATCTGTCAATGAATTTTTATTCAACAAACGAGTACCATTTCACTACACATTTTCACAAAGATACAAAAACATAACACTTCTTGCGAATCATTTGTCCATGAAATCCTTCTTGGTTTTATTCGGGTATTTCGCCCTATGCTGCATCACAGTTTTGAGCAAATACTGCTTCTGCTCTTCGTTCTTCGTCAGAGAACAGTTGAACTCGTTGGTGAGCGCGATGGCTCTTTCGGCCCGATCGTTGACGACAGAGATTTTGTTAACAGTTGCCGCTGCTTGCTTGAAGCCCTCTACTTCAGTCCACTCAAAACCTAGTGATTTAGCCGCTGCAGCGTACGACATAGCTGAATCGCGGTACGAAATATTCAGCCGATCGTAGGTAGTCGTCACATCCTGTGAGATCAGATTCCTGCGTCGCTTCTTGGTATTTCCCTTGGAGAAGGATGGAAAAACTTCCACGGTTGGGTCAACGACATCTGAGTCAGTCTCTGACGAAGTTGAAATCACTAAAGCCCCCCGTATCTTCTGCAGCTCCTTGTTCCTTCCTGGCCTTCTCCTGTTGTTCCTTAATCTTGTCCAGCCTCTTCTTTTCCTAATCTCCTTATAGTGAAGCTTCATGTCAACAGGCCCATGCTGCAGGAATTTGGATCTTCACGCTGCATGTCGAGAAAGTGGATGTCCTCCTGATTCTTCTCATTTCCTTAGCCTGTGAATGAGCAATGTCCATGATCTCCTTCGCTATTGCCTCCTTGAACATCGCCTCCTTCACTCGGAAGGACTCTGCTTTTATGTGACTTGTGCTTCACAAGCCGGTCGTATTTCTTGAGAAGGATTCCATCTTCCTCAAGGCCGAATCTCGACGCATCATGGGGATTCTCGCTCTCTCCCAAAATATGAGACAGGCATCCAGGCACAGGTCAGGCATTTAGTACGTCCAAATTTTTGCTCCTTTTGGTGGTAAAAGTACTTTTTGAGTACTTGCAACTGAGTTGGAAGGCCACTTGATGTGATGTTTCGCATCCGTCTGGCCAATAAGAAACACTTCTGTTTTCGCTCTGGTAGACACCTGGAAAGAAAACAAACTAATAATTCCACAGAAATAATTTCACATCGTAATTAATTTCATTAATTAAATAAAAAAAGCAGTAACTGGGACTCGAACCAGTGTCATAGCCGTTTGGCGGCATCGCTCGTCGGCGTACACAGCACGCTATCCACTACACCATCTAGGGAGTGATAGCGTGCTGTGTACGCCGACTTGAGCGATCCGCCAAACGGCTATGACACTGGTTCGAGTCCAGTTACTGCTTTTCTTTATTTATAAAACTGATACGTGTACACTACGTTCTCTTTGACAATTCATTATTAAATAAATTTCAATACCGCAGTAAATTACATTAATTAGTATCATAATAATTACCAGCTTAGTTGTCCAATATGCAACAGACTAATTAATTTCATGTAATATTAATATAAATATCACTACCACAGTAAAATGACAGAAATTAAATAATAAATTTCAATACCACAGTAAAATGAGATAATTAGTAGCATATATAATTACCTCCATAGTGTCCAATAGGCTATACAACACGAACCGCTCAAGTGACGAAGAAAACCGTCTTCATTGCAGGCAGGCGAGAAATGAACTGACAAAAGTCGTCAAAGTTGGGGACCTCTAAATGCAGCGCGATCTGGTTCAAACTTGCACAACGTGTTTTCTTGTTCTTTAGAATACGGAGAAACGTGTGGATTAAACTCCAAGCTCATTTTTATTTTACCCTATAGGTATGAAACACCCTAATATATATATATATATATATAAAATTTAGGGTGTGCTAAAATTGCAACTTCAAAATTTTGTAAACGACCAGGATGTAATTTTTTTTGTATTCATGCAAAACATAATGTACAAAATCTTATCAAATTGAACAGTATTTAGGACTTGCTCAAAGATGTTGAACTTTAAATATATTTTACCTTTAATTACATAAACATTTACTTTCCATTTAACATAAAATTTACCTTTAATTAACATAAACATTTACTTTCAATTACATAAAAATTTACCTTTAATTTTATTTACCTTTAATTAACATAAACATTTACTTTCAATTAACATAAAAATTTACCTTTAATTTTATTTACCTTTAATTAACAAACATTTACTTTCAATACATTAACAACTTAGCTTT
>JAJOZX010010897.1:0-17500 GCA_023014485.1 Bathynomus jamesi
CCAGAAGCCACTCGGATCCAATGTTCAGTGTGTCCAGCAGGAAATGTGATTCTGGGCCAATGAGATCAACCAGGGTGGTCTTAGCTGTGACTCTCTGGAATAGAGGCTTTCCTGTTCTGAAGCTGTCTGGCTTCTCAGTGGCATGTAACTGGGCAGCAATGTCGTGCTTCAATGTGTCACTCAATCTACTGCTGAACAGGGCAAATGGCACGACTTCCTGCGTCAGGTACCATTTGTGGTTTTTCCATCTTATTAAGTACTGTATCAGCAAGCTCTGGGTCAGTTTCTTGTACTTCAACATGTCCTGGATTAGACTTAGATCATTCACGGGAGCATCTGCAGCAGACATTGACATCATCCATACAGGAGTGTAGAACAGCGCAAGGAAGGTGTTGAGTCTTTCCAGCTTTGATACAGTGTCTTCGTCGTACTCAAGTTGATCTGCAAACATCAGCATTTTCATGGAGTACAGGTTTCTGGCCATCCATCTGGCCTGATGAATGGCGCCTGGTCGACTCCAGTGAATACCTCGAGGAGGCGTTCCTCCAAGAACAATGACTGTCAGTTCATCCATTTCCCTGTAGTCGGCTCTTGGAAGCCTTTCTGCTGTTAGAATGTCTTGGAGTATTTCTTCACTGTTCTTCTTCTTTTCCTTCAGCCATTTGCTGTTGATAGCCAGCATCTTTGGGTTTTCCTTGGACAAGTCCGTCCAAACTCCTTCAGATGCTCAAACCAGGGATTATCTGGCCCCTTCACCTTCCCAAACAGCTTCTCCAAAACTGCTCCTACTAGGATTTCCAGGATGTGATGTCGACAGGCCAGATAAAACACCTTTTTGTTCAGCATTTTCTCTAGCAGTTTGGCAGCTCCTCTGTGAACTCCACTGTTACTGGATGTAGTGTCAAAAAACAGGGCAGTAACATTATCCGTAAGTTCCCATGTCTCCAGTAAATCCATTGAAGCCTCAGCCTGAGCTGTGCCAGAAGAATTGTCGATGACAGGTACTCCCAATAACTTTCCTTCAGTGTATGAAGGTGGACCAGACACTAGCACAGCTAAAGTCTCTGAGGTACTTCCAGGTTCACTGCCCAAGACATCTTTGAGCAACTTTCCATCCCAGTGTAAGGCAGCGTACTGTGGGGGTTTTTCACAAAACTTGGACATGTGACTCTGGCTGATATTATACCTGGACAGCATTCTGTTGCGACTTGTTGTTGAGGTTGAGATGACGAAGTTATCCAGATCAGCCCCTCCAGCTTTCAAGGTGGCAGAAACCATGGCAGTAACTTGATTGTCTGATAAACCAAGACGATCAGCTGTATTGCAGATGACATCACATTCCATGACCTTCCTTGGAAACGTCAAAGTCACACTAGTCACAGTGTCTTGATGGTGAGAACATCCAGGACGAGGCTGATGGTAATCCATGTCCTCTGTGTTAGCGTTGTTGTCAGTTGAGTCACCCCAGGTAATGTCATCCACATGAACAACTGCCTCTTGTTCTGCTGCAGCTGTAAAATAGTACAACATGTTAAGACAGTAATTGTTAAGTACATGCTAAATATCGCAATGGAGTAAAACTTAAAACTTTTTGTAACGTTCAAAGTAATTAGTTTTACCTTGTTCTTGTCTATGCTGCAGTCTTTCATTCCTCGCTGCTTGCTGCAGGGATCTTGTCTCAAAAATCTTGTCATGACCAGACATATGACCTTTCCTCTCAGTCTTTTGGTCTTCGTAGAACCTGATATCCTCATCTTTCTTCTCTCTGGATAACAGTCTGTTGTTCTGTATTTCCTGGATTGCATCTGGAGCTCCTATATCGAATAGGCTGTCTAATTCCAGCACAAATGCTCCTCTTTTTCCTCCAGGGTTACTTGCTCTTCCTTTGCTTTTCACCAGAGCACGATGTTTCTCATGTAGTTTCATGAAGAGCTTCATTGCGTTGTACTTGGTCATTGTCTTGATCCTAGCCATCTGCCAGAATGGGATGATAGATTCAACTGTTTCATATGCAAGGTCTTGAACCATGGGCCTCCTGCATTTTCCGGTAAATTCTGAAGATTAAGGAAATACTGGAACGCCTGTCTGTTGGTGGGAAGCTGGGAACCACTGATAAAAGCTGAAGGGTATCCAACCAGGAAAGTTTCAGTGAGAGATCTGGTAGATGGCACAGTTGACACCTGCCTGTGGACAGTACGTGGAGGTTCTGAGATATCAACTGTGCGCCCACGGAGCTCCATCAGCTCCTTGCTTAATGCCATTGTGAAGTTGTAACTTGTAGATGGTTTTCTAGATTCTGATTGAGTTTCTGTTGTTTCCTGAAAAATGATAGATAATTATTATTATTTATTATTATTATTATTATTATTTATTAATTTTATGCTCTTTCATTTGATACCTAACTTGTTGCTCTATCTTGTTTAGATCAAAAGTTAAAGTGCAAAACATAATTCAAGGGACCCCGGAATTGGCGCTTTGGCCGATTTCAAGGCAGAAAATTTAAAGCTCCATGCGGCAATGCTTCCCAACATCCTAGGTCAAAATAGTTGTGATTTTCGGCTTTTTCAGGTCAAAAAGCATGGGAAAATGTACAGAAACCTATGAAAATAAGAAAAAGTTGATTTTTGAACAGGCCTACAGTGTAACATATACTGGGTCCCGGGAGGAACCGGATCCACAGATGATTTGCAATAGGGAGGAGGAGCCATATTCATGGAAGGTGGCTCCTGAGAACAGGTTTGCGAAAGAGGGTACAGCGGGAGACCTGTGAAGAGGTGGGAGCTGCAACATTGCATGATGCAAAAAGAGGGAAATAAAGGGAAGGGATTATCCAGGGACACGAGCTTGCAATTACATCATTACTCGACATATACCCATACCATATATAAAATTTTGAGAGAAAATATAAAAAGGTACGAAGAATTTCCTCAGCTATCAGAGGGTCCCTATCTTGAAAAAGGTTTGGAATAACTGCTTCAAAGCATACTTGCAGGATAGGCAACATTTTACTCGTATGGAAGACAGATGCTTTGACAATGTAATGTTTAAATTAAAGTTGGTGTTCCTCAAGGAAGTCTCTTTGGCCCATCAGTTACATATAATAGTTTACGCCAAGGAGTGCAGAGTGCAATTGTTCGATGTCAGAACCAGAAATTACCTTTTAAACAAGTTATAAATTCTTTATGATTGGTGTGCATTTAATATATTAACTTAACACTAAAAACTAGAGTCATTTCAACCTAATTTGGTGAGAGATTACAACAATAATTAGGTACTTTTGAAAATAAAGGGAGACAAAACAATTCTTATCTTTAATGAATCAGAGCTCATTCGATACTAATTTGGGTAAAATAACTTAATATTGCTAAAAAAAAAATAATTCATGGTATTTATTTCTCTTGACGCTACTCAGGTGTTTTTAGATATTGAAGACCAAACATTAGAAAGAAATGAGGCTAATATAAATATCTTGGTAGGAAATGTCACGAAAATAGAGATTTTTCACAGATTCATTCTTCTATAGCAACGGTATTTAACCTTTTTTCGCACTGTTACCCCCTTGAGCTAGCCAACAAAACCGTAATTACTCTTCCCCATTTTTGAATGACAAATATGAGAAAGAAAATTAGGAAAGAATAAAATTTTAGTGGAACCATAACTCGACCTTTTTATTTTTTTTTGGAGTGGCGCCAGTTCGTTACCCCCCGAAAAAGGCTGAATTACCCCCCCCCCAAGGGGTACTTACCCCCAGGTTAAATACCACTGTTCTATAGCATGTGGAATTCTGACATGGGGTGAATAACTTATTGCTATACTTCAAGTACAGTAGACTTCGTATCTTTCAAAACAGAAATGTTCAAAATCTCTCTCCATCTCTCTTAGAACTGAATATGTTGATTACAATTACAGTATATGTGGAATTCGGCTTCCCATAAAACATTTGCTTTATTCCAGATCAACCTTATGAAACAACTAAGTACAAATTAACATATATTAACTCTGCTCGATTTATAACAATTTTAATCCTTCTTAAGAAATCTGAAGACCATTATGTAAAAATGTGCTTTCAAAACTTAATTATAATTCATTCTATGTTCCAGAACTGCTTCTGTTTGCCTTAAAGGTTTGTTCAAGTCGAGATTTGCTCGATTCATTGTTTATCCACTGTATTTATATTTATTTAATTCAACACATGCCTTAATTCTATATTTATATATAATATATGTAATTATACTTGTTTAGTATATGTAATTCTGTAATGTAATCGATGTACTTTATAGGTAATAAAGAAAGAAAAAATTATACTATATATAATATATATATATATATATATATATATATATATATATATATATATTATATATATATATATATTATATATATATATATATATATATATATATTATTATATAATATTATATACACATTTTTATCGACCCTCTTGAGAAAAATTATGAATAGCCCTGCGTGTCGTTGCGTCGCGTCGCGTCAGAACATAACACGAAGACCGTCGCGTCAGCGCAACATCATCTGCCTTTCCCGAACAGAACAAAGCATTATACAAAAATGTACACCCTTGAAGTGGTGTGTTAGCTGCTTCGTATCCGCACGCCAAGACGTCAAAAGTAAAACAAATATATCAATGGGTGAATGCCGACGCATCGCCTAGATGAGACTCGAGTACGCAGTACGTGGGTTTATTCTTCCTCACTGAACGCCATATTATCAAATACTAACGCTTTAACGCGACGCCTTAGTCGTATGCAAGTTCTTATCCAAAAAATTTGGATGTTGTCACTAGCGTGAATGTAAAATAGACCGACTTTATTATAACTTTAACAACCTATAAACTTATAAATGGTCCAAATTCATCTACTGTTAAAATTTACTATAATAAAATAAGGTTTAAAAGGTCTACGAGGGGAAATAAATTGTCCGAATCAGTGCCTACAATAAGTCAATTAAAAATTAACTAAAAATTCGTTACTTTATACCTTATCAGGCTTTAATTAGAGTAAAAACTGGTATTACATTTTACTATCTAAATATTAACAAATATTAACATGGAATAAATAATAAAGAATCGAAAGGAATTTTTCTCCATTCAAAGAATAATAATCATCCTAATTCCATTTGTTGTCACCACCATTCATTATTATCAAGGTCTAGTTGAAGTCCACACCTTTTAAAATCGTACAGTCGTACTTTTCATACTTATTTGATGTCTATACAGACTATAACCATTGATTAGTTACACTCAAATGTTAGAAAATATTAGAAATTGTAGAACATGATAGAAATGGTAAAAAAATGGTTTAAAAAATGGTTTAAAAAATGGTGAAAAAAATGGTGAAAAAAATGGTGAAAAATGTAGAAATGGTAGAAAATATAAACCATAAAATAGAAAGAAAATTAAAAAGGTGAAAATATTTCTTTTATAATTGTTTATTTATTGATAAACGTTTAACATTTATTCTTGGCTCCAAACCAATTTATTCTTGGTTCCAAACCAATTTGCGATGCTTTCTAATCATCCTCTTCAAATTATCAGATCGAGAACATTTATAAAAACCAACGTCCGTACGTTTTCTTTTGTTTTTTTTGCCAGTACATCAAATATGTGTATGTAAACTATTTTTATATGTATGTACATAAAAGATGCAGGAAAAGTACACACACACACACACGTGTGTGTATATATATAAAGGAAAGTTGATTACTTATATTTTATTAAATTAATAGTGAGTTAAACTCTGTTGAGAGGTGATACAGTTGAAAGAACATGAATGAAGGGGGTCATAAAGAAGTCATATTTACTGGTCATGAAGAGGTTTCCGCAGTTCGTTCTTTAAATTACAAACACGGAGAGAAAGTCTAAGTATTAGGTTTTATTCTATATATTTTTACCCTCTTTTGTCTTTTTACATTCAATTGTTTGAAAGTAAAGTCTGTATTTCACCATTTTAATTGAACGATCATGCAAAGTGTGTTTGTGTGTGTGTGTGTGTGTGTGTGTGAATGTGTGTACTCAGAAGAGAAATTGCTTATATACACGCTTTCACTTACACACACACACATTGCATTGGGCATTAATGTATGAATGCGTGTACAGGTTATATATATATATAATTATTTCACGAAAGTAAAAAGTGAATATTATTTATAATGAAAATAACCACGAAGGAAAAAGAAAACACGCAATGGTGCTCAAGCGCTTTCACCTAATTACATCCTCAGGAAAACTGAAATTAATCTTGAGGATGTCATTAGGCGAAAACGCTTGAACACTATTTGGTGTTTTCATTTTCCTTCGTGATTATTTTCATTACACACACACACACACACACACACGCAAAATTTTCCCCCACCAGGGTTCAAACTCACCGACAATGACAAATGAATTAACGGATCTTTTCCTTTATAGCACCCCAATGCGTGTTAGGTTAATTCAATGCCTGGTTAAGTTAATTGAATGCCCGGTTACGTCAACTGGACGCGCTTGACGATTAGTTAGGTTAACTCGTAATATTTTCGTTAATTTTAACGAAAATATCACGACTTAACCTAACCAATTGTCAAGGGCGTACAATTGACCTAACCGGGCATTCAATAATATTCTTATTTTTTGGTTGCGTGTCAAAATGGTTACTAACTGAAAAGAAAAAAAAATTGGGGTTTATAAAGGAAAAGATCCGAATTAACAGAGTATGAATTGTAAAAACAATGACAATGCAGTTTCAATGATAGCGACATTGATGTTAAGTGTAAAATTAATAGTAAAGTTAATAGTAACATCTACTATGCCAATAGTAATTAGTGCAATTACAGTCATATCAGTAAAAGTAATGATAATCACATCCACTCTGGTAATGATGTCATTAATAACAGCAATAATAACAGTGATAACATGATAACAATGATATAGAAATACAATAATAATAATAATAGCAATAATAACTCTGAGATGCCCATCCATGACAGGCATGTTCTACCAGTAGACTTTTTTTTTAAATTGTTAAAAAAGCTTTTTTATATTTTACTATTGGTAAAAAGCTTTTTTAAATTGGGAAAGATTTTTTTATTGGTAAAAAGTTTTTTTTTTTTCCCTTAAATTGGTCAAAAGCTTTTTTTCTTTTCTTTTTCGGTTTCAGAGATATTTTAGTACTGTATATGGCACTTATTCCTTTGACCCCGCAATTTCTTTTTTCCCGGTTAGGTCAACTGTACGCCCTTGACAATTGGTCAGGTTAAGTGTCATGATATTTTCGTTAAAATATTCCACTTAGTCCTTTTCTCCCCTAACTAACGAAAATATCATAACTTAACCTAACCAATTGTCAAGGCCGTACAGTTGACCTAACCGGGTAAAAAGAAATTGCGGGGGGGGGAGGGAAAGGAATAAGTGCCCTTTATTTTAACTATTAATATTTGTTTTCATAAATTTTCGTACCTCTTTATTCTTGTTTACATTTTCGTCATTTTTTTTTTGTTGTAACTAAATTTTTGGTTTACGCACGCACGCACGAACATACGCCTTTACAGTTTTAATAGTATAGATGATGATAATAATTATATAATTGAATAAATGTACAGGGTGTTCCATTTAAATGGAGCAATAGGGAGTAATTAAATGTTTTTCTCCAGATTTCTTAGGATAAAAGTACCCATATCATTTCCAATCTTTATTACTCCCTTTCCTTCCATTTAAATGGAACACCCTGTAGATTAATAAGTAATTTCAATGCGAAACTATACATACAGTATATATATAATAGTAACAATGACTCAATGAATCTCGACTTATTTCAGTGGGTAGCCTTATAACATAACTAAACAATGAACAGTGACTCATCCGCATGGTAATGAAGAAAAACCTAAATGAAAGACTTGATACGAAAAAGTACATTTTTATTTTGTCATTAAGGTTAAAAGTTCAACATTTTAATTTTATTTGATCACGAATGGATTTTCAGTGTATTTCACATACGTTAAAATAATGTAGCATATATTTAAAAAAATAAATTAAATATTGTGTGTGTGTATATATATATATATACACACGTGTGTGTGTTAATATATATAGTACATACAGAAGGTTTACAAAAGTAGACACCTTCGGTTTTTCTATAGTTTTTTATTTGATAATAAAAGTCAATAAATAAATTTATTGGCTCAATATATTTAGAATTGCGTTGCTTTCTCCTTTCCATTATGTAAAGTTCACACGCGTTCTGGTATTCCATTAATGAGCTTTGTCATTTGTTCTTAAGTACAATCATCGTTGTCTCGTGTGTTTTGTTTGTTGGTGTGTTTTGTTTGTTGGTGTGTTTTGTTTGTTGGTGTGTTTTGTTTGTTGGTGTGTTTTGTTTGTTGGTGTGTTTTGTTTGTTGGTGTGTTTTGTTTGTTGGTTTTATATATATATTGTAATACTTAAAGAAATTTTACCAATATTGTATACATTCGTACATATATATATATATATATGCACATATACATTCGAGTTCAAATTATGGGCAATGCATAGTAATTTTCTAAATTCTAAAGTATGAAAAACGCTTATTCATTCGGCAATTTGTAACAGTTCCATTTTGTAAAGGGAACACAAAGCATTAAAGAATACCCAATTTTTTTTTTTTTTTTTTAGAAACAATATATTCTTTTCAGACTGTATTGAGGCATTATTACCGTTTTTGCTTGGCCTTCATTTCAGAGACGATGTAACCTTTAATTGGTTTTAGGATGAAAAGTTAAGATGAAATACCTATCATTTTATCATAGTTTACCAATATTACCATGAGAAGAATGATGACGTAAAATCATTGCGCGAAAATGAGAGAGAGAGAGAGAGAGAGAGAGAGAGAGAGAGAGAGAGAGAGAGAGAGAGAGAGAGAGAGAGAATGAAAGAATTTTGGGCTATTTGGGTATTGCTGGTCATCATTGAATTTGTACTTTATGCATTGTGGTTTGAACTGGTCGCTCTTTCAAGCCATGACCTTAAACTGGACCTTAACATTATTGGAAAAAAAACCCATTAAAATAGAAGTAGTTGAGCTAACAAAGGAAAAAAAAGCCCTTAAAGGCGGGTGAAGCAATCGAATATTGGCTAAAAGCTTAATTCGTGCTCGAAAAACTTAAAAAATAGTGTCTGCGTATTCCAATATCCTTCATTCTTAATTAAGTTAGGAATCATAGATGGCCGTATTGTTATAAATGCACTCCTCCTTTCTATGCCATCATGAATCGTGGAGTCGTTAATTTGTCGTGACGATATCGTGTATCTGTATACTACATGTGAAGGGAACGAACGATCCACAATTAACAATGAAAAATTTAAAATACATTTCCGAAAACTGGTTAGGACCAGTTTATATAAATCGTTGGCGATATTTTAGATGTTGGGTCAGATAAATATAGTTTTTATTCATCATCATCATCATCATCATCATCATTCCCATGCTGAAAAATCTCCCCCACCCCCCACCCTGGGTTCATAAACCTGAGAAAAACGTAAATTATAAAGGACACGTCATCATTGATTAAAAAAAAAAATCCAGCACGGGTTTCACAAAAATTCACCCTTAAATCTATCTAAAAACAAACAAAAAAAAAAATTATATATATATATATATATATCTATCTATCTATCTATCAATACGTCAGTTTTGGCTTTATAAATAATTTTCAGAGTAATAATACATATATATATATATTATATATATATATATATATTATATATATATATATATATATATCGCAGTAAAGGGCAAACTCCACTTCAAGAAATGCGCGTAAAGAAGAGAGCGTGGCAGTTTCCGCCAAATTGCAATGACTCTGATGAGAATTACTTTTGACATTTCAAAATTACATTTCACAACGCAAATGAACATCCGAAAACATGTAAGAAAAGTACTGGACGTCTTCATATTCACACAGACACGTTCACATACACATACTGTACGTACACACACACACACACACACACACACGGTAAAAAAAACGTTTGAATTTTTTTTAGCTTTATTAAAAACAACCTTTGGTAATGAGAAGTAAAGATTACATTCCATCTAAGGTTTTTCGTGTTACACGGAAGCAAAATGGATTGTGTGTGTGTGTGTGTGTGTGTGTGTGTGTAAATAATATCTTTGGAAGATATAATTTTTTTTTCTTTTTGAAACGAAAATACGGTTGTAAGGAAGGACTTTAATTACAAAAATAATTCTTATTCAGTTTATTTTATCCGAATTTTGGATTTACATCTTGCAAAGTTTTATTTCAAAATCACTCCAAGATTTTGACAAAAGCTTCTATAAAATTTATTACTTTGTGAAATTAAATTCAAAGTTACGTTCATTTTAATTTTAATTTATTAAAAGCTTGCATTTATTAATTTTTGTGAACGGTGTTCGAAAGATAATTTGATCTCGAATTTAAGCTTTAACAAAAATATAAATATATATTTAAAAGCCAAATTATTTCAATTCCAATAAAGAGGAATTGAAGGTGGTAGGGGAAACTGATCTAGAATCCGGTCTTGGATTCGCTATAGGGGTAGTGGACTAAAATTCAAGATCTCTCGTGGACCAGTAATCTATTCTCTAGTCAAAACATATTCAAGACAAAGGCAAGCTACACGTTGTAATCAGGGGTGGATTAACTGCATTTGGGACCTGAGGCTAATTTTATTTTAGGGAACCTTTTCTATAGAATTTTATTAACAATAGATGTACAGTACATAGTACTTTTACACGAATTATATGTACGGTGCTTAGGCTAATTGAGAAACTTAAAAGAACCTTAACACGGTGTATTTTGCCGTTTGCTAAAACCAAACAGTATTAAACAAATTTTACTTTAGGGCCTATAAAACAAAATAAAATAGGGAATTTGCCAGTTTGTGTACTCTGTCATATTTAATTATAGTAGTTTGTGAAATCTCGAATTATATCATCGAAACTCAGTCGATTAGGGGCCCCCTCAAGCATGGGGGCCTGAGGTTTCAGCCTCAATGATAATCCGCCACTGGTTGTAATACGAAAACACTTCATACTATATGCGAAATTACTTTGTAATAAGGCGCTTCTAATTCTCTGGTCTTCAGTGTAAAAAAAACAGACGCCCTCAAATATGGAAAGACTATTTTTCGTCTTCGTGCGTTTCCCGTCTAATGTTTTTAGAGGATAAGTGTACTTCAGGTTAACTTGTCTAACGTTAAGCGTCTCATTCCTTGACTTTGACAGCGTGCTATAAACCATCTATTGACATAGGCATACCATAGTAAATATATGCGCCATGTTCTGACACCTCGCAAATATATTGTATTATAAAGAGAGAAGCCCCGAAGCGAAGATATGAACAAAATGGTCTTAATCATATATTTTCTTATCTCGAACGCGAAGGTTCAAATGAAGAGAAAACTTGTATTTAAAATCTTTCGATACGAAATAAATCAAATTAATTAATTTTAGTAATTATTCATTTTATTTATTTTCTAAATTGAGGAACTGAAGATAATTTGTTAAGAAATGAAGCCTTCACGAATTGTGTATTCAAAATCTCGAAAGTGGCTTCGCCTCATTGAAACATTCACTATGCTCTGTTTTACATTTTTCACAGTTTAACGCTGTAATGAATGGCCTCCTACCTAAACTTTCTTTTCACTAATAATAACTAATGATAAAAAATAAATAATAACTAATAGTAACTAAAATTCCTATGAAAGCTTTTAAAAACTAACTTGAGCTATTCAGAATTTATTTTATCCTGCAACTCCTCATAATAACGGTAATTATTGAGCAGAAGAATGAAAAATGATAGGGCGATTTATACACACACACACACACACACACACACACACACACTGGGTGAGAATATTAATATTATAAACATTTTTGTAGGAAATAAATATATATATAATGGCTCTGAATACTGGTGACCTGGTTTCGAACCCAAGACACAAATGTTCACTTTCACAACGTATCTTTAACTCAGACACTTTTATTAATGTATTTTATTACTGTAATTACTCTAAATATACTTTTACGAAACTGTAATTTTTTGTTTATGTAAAAATTCCTGTTTTAAGTTAAATTTTGTAATAAAAAAGTAGCGGCAAAAAGCATGTGACGGAGGGACCTTATACAGGTTTACTCGGGATCCGAACCACTGGTCTATAACATCTAAATGCGGATATCGGTTACCCTTCCAAATATCGAACAGATCTAACGAGAAACGGTGTTACGAAATGGCTACACACGTCGTACACTCAAAATAAAGCCTCTAAATTTAGAACTTATAACTTCTTTTTTGGGGCGCAGTCTAGGAAATTTTTTTTCCTTCTTTTGGGCATCAAAGCTTCTTGTCAAATGTAGTAATAATTTCTTTTAGTGATAGATAACTTCTTTAGATAGAAGAAAGTCTTCAAAACTTCTTTTTGGGTGATTTGACGCAATAGAAGATAATATTTCTACGTATAGAAGGTTGAGGTCAGTCTGGTTTTTTTTTGTGTAGCCCGTACAATAAAGGCGTATAGAACGATGTTATTAGTAGGATTTACGCATCATTGAAAACATGCAAGATGGGTTATACTAAAAGTGAATTATTAGCGACATACAAGGGCACATAACAGGATTGCATAATATTTTCTTATTAAACTATTAGTTAATTATTATTGATAAAAAGCAGATAAGAATGTTTATCGTCAGTTGTAGGTTAATTATATATATTATATTACGTTATATTACATTTATAATATACAGTATATTATAATTTATTACATTTCAAATACCTGAAAAAAATATTGAAAATACATCTTAATTTTGGATTCTGAGCCTCATTAAACATATTATAAAAATCATTAGTTTTATCCTGAAGCACTTATGCCTTTGATTTAAAATCCAATTATCGTGTAAATTACAAATTTTCATACGAAAGGTCAACAACCGATCTCCATGTTAATTTTTTTTAACTGATGAAGAACTTACCTGTAGGTTCGAAACCTTACTTCGAATTCTAATTGATGGCAAAGAACCTATGAGAGTTTTGAGCCTGCGTAGTAAAATACCAGTGAATGAGATTTCAAACTCAATAAAATGACGAGTCATACGTCTGCTAAAAATCAAGAATAAATAGGTTTTTTTGTTGTTGTTTTTCTTTGTTTGACTAAGAAATGGCTACAATGTTCCACATTTATGTTATCCTTCCGTATGCAACTTGATCTGCAAAATTTGCAAAATTTTCACTGTATAGTGCGTGCATGCATGCATGCATTCAATCCACAGATGAATTTCCAGATACGAGGGCTTTTTCCTCGCAGTATTCAACTCGAGTCTTGCATCTACTTAAAGGAATAGCTACTGATTTGTTTAAATAACCTTGGAAGCAGTTTTGTAATATGGCTGTATTACTTACTCTCGCTTGTACAACTGACTAAGATCGAATTTAGCGTTATAGTTCTCAGCTATATTTAGTTAAACAATGATACAAGAATTTGTAAAATATAAGAACTTACGATGAGAGTCATTTTGCATAGAATAGACATGCGGGTCGGTGGTGATTGTGGTGAGTATTTCTGTCTATGTGAAAAGGAGTAACAAATCCAATTTAACATTTGTTTTATCCAGTACCAATATCGAAATTTTTATTGTTAACATAGAAAAGAACAATACTACTCCTGTTCATGCAATCCTATTCTTGTACCCATACACTATACTACTCGTACTACCAAGCCACTCGCGTCTTCAGCTATGGTGATCCAATATTAGTCTACAGTTGATAATATATTTGTAAATAGCGATGCCCTTGTGAATTTTAGAGTTATAACTACAGTTATGAGTAATCGCTACTCTACATTGTAGATGATAATATTTAACAAGTCATTAACAAAACTATTAGTATACAATATTTTCCGAGGTTAACAAAAAAAATTATTGGGACTACAGAAAATGTTAATTTTGGATGTATTTTCATAAGCGACCCAGATCATATTTAAGTTCTTATATGAATCCTTATTTGACATTTTTTGGATTGCTTTTCTTCGAAGAAAATAGTTATCCTAAAAGTGTTGCAAAGCCATGGATCTCTCCAGGAATTATTCAGTCAATAAAAAAGAGATTAAATTATTCAAACTGTATCTACAAGATACACAGAAAACAGACTTCTACTGTCTCAATTCACTCAAAAAGAAGTCCTGAAGACAATTTCTTCTATCTAAAGAAGTTATGTATCATTAAAAGAAGTTACATCATCTAACAAGAAGCTTTAATGCCCAAAAGAAGAAAAAAAAACCGTCTTCTAGAATGCACTCCCGAAAAGAAATTTCATCTAAATTAAATTTTTTTTTTGTTTTAAGTGTAGAATTTCTAAATTACATTTTCCACAGCGTACAAATAAATTAATTAAATTAATTAAAACTGCCAAATATAACTATTATAATAAGCAAGTTTCTGAACACAAACGGTAGACATGAAAAGCACTTGGACAACAAATAAAGTCTTATTAAAAAACTTAATGAATTTTCAATAGAAAAACTAAATTATAATGGCAACATAATTATTGATGCTATTTTTGTCTTTAAATAATTCACTTTACATCCATAGCTGATAAACTTCACTCACAATTACAAATAATGATAAATCACTATGAGACTTTATATGCCATACCGCCCAGAGTATACCTCAGGGCTCAGTCTTGGGTCCAACTTTAATTTTATTGTATATTCACTAAAGGTTCTTCCACGTTCTCTAAATATACTTAACTTCAGAATGTTTGCAGACAACACAACAATCTTTTCTTGCAAAAATGTTGAAATAGTGAAAGACATTTCGAAATGAATTTACTAAAGTTGTAGACTAGCTGACCTTTAAGAAGCATTTTAAATATCACCAAAACAAATTTCATGATTTTTACAATCAAACGAAATTTACAGTTTGGAAAAAGTGTTCGACTAAAAACATTTCAAAAGAGTGTAAAATAATTGGGTTTTGTTTTAGAAATTTTACTGCTGCCACCAAAAAGGAGACAATAACTAAAGAAAACAGAATATTACCAATTACTAATTTTTTATGCTTTTTAGGAATTTGAGGTTTCTATGCAAACTTTTTTCCTAAACTATATTTGAGTGAAATGATTATTGGATCGACTGCGATGAAATGTTCCTGAGTAAAACCTGACATGAACTTGTAGTGGAAGGACATTGTGCAAGTTATATATCTAAGAAGGATTTCTAGGAGTGTTCCAATAATGTTTAACCCTAAGCACTCTGTTCCTAAACCTATTTTATTAAGTCAAACTCTTGCTATTCTTTATACAGGGTGTCCCATAAGTCAGGTTTCATAGGAAAATTTATTTTAAATTAAATTTACAAAAATAATACAATTAAAACTGAAATAAATGTTCAAATTGATGGCTTGTTTTGGGACCTTTTTCTTTGTTGTAAGTAGAATAACACACAATGGCTAATATGTAAGAGTTTTCCTTTTTACCTTCATACCAAACAAAATCCACAAACCGTGCCGTGATATTAATAGCTGAACCGTCTGCCGCTTTGTATATAATTATTCTATTCAGACCCGATATTGTCCCCATGTTCCAAAATTAGCTCTTTTATGCCCTATATTTAAAAGAGGTAATTCAGAAAACCCTACAAACTAGTCCAATGTATATTTTCAGACCATGGGGATTGTTTTTGTAAAAAATAGTCATATATATATATATATATCACACACACACACAAAAAAACAAATTTATAACGTTTCTCAGAGAGAAAAAGTATACCGTCACCTTATCAGTTCCGCTTTAAGGCGGAAACCTTTACGGAAAATGCCGTTATTGCGTTGAGAGAGGGACTTTAAAAATTTAAATAGAAAACTTCCGCTACAATCTTCCTGGACCAAGCTAAAGAATTTGACTAAACAGAACGCTTAATTTCAAGCCACGAACTGACTAATTAGGGAGTTAGGGGCGCGTCATTAGACGTCTCAAGTCCTATTTAAATAGAAAACAATATGTCCGACTTAATAAACTTGAATCAGATTTTCAATCAATTACACGGAGTACTACAAGGTTCGATATTCTCTTTTGAGGTTATGCAAATAATTTTAACAATGCTAAAATACAAGCAGTATTCAGTATGACATAACACGACACTCTTCATATCTGATAACTTATAGACAATTCACAAGAAACGGCAAACATGGAGGTCATTCGTACTTATAACTGGCTGGATGGAAACAAATTATCCTTAAATCTATCAAAGACGCCCCCTGCATGATTAAAGCAAATAGAAAACGGAATATAAATTTAAATATACTACAACCCCCCCCCCCCCAAAATTCGCTTGCATTTTGCATAAACACATTAAAAAATGTGTACTATTCAATCTAACTTACACCCCTGGATACCATCACATCTTACAGTATATAAGATAGCAGTTTGGAGTAATACGAGACATTAAAATACTTATTCATTAAATGTGTTGCGTACAAAAATTGTTAGAATCATATCTGGTACTAAAATTAAGCGAGGACGCAAAAGCCTTATGTTCAAATTCTCAAGACTTCTTATGCTTAGTGATACCCACAAAGTGAATATCTGGTTACGTATTCATAAAATATTCTTTTGCGGAGCTGAAGTGTTAACTATGCAAATTGTATCAAACAACCAAGATGATCATTCATTGAAGTTAAAGCAGGAAGCGGCAACCTTTTCACGTCAAGTGCCAAAAGCGTAGTGAATGCTTATTTAGAAGCTGCTCGGGTGCCATATATAATCTAATTTTTTAAATGTAATTTCGCTATATGTCTAAGGGTGCCAGCTGGTATAGCCAAGAGTGTTACACTTTGGCCCGTGTACCATAAGGTTGCTATCCCTTAATCTAAGGCATAATAACTTTCTTCCAAAAACATGACTTCCAACCTGAAACATAAATGAGATCCTTCTCATACGAAGGGGTTGATATTTGGAATAATCTAGAAACAAATTTAAAAGCAAACAATTCTCAGAAATAATAAAAAAAAATGGATGTATACAAACTTCTCTCCTCCATCACCTTTTTACCGCTTCATTCTATTCCTTAGTTTCTCCTAAAATCTTAAAAGAAGAAAACCAGTTTAATGTCTAAATCAATGTTTTCTTTAACGTAAAAATACCTTCAAAGTAAATTCTTCAGGATGTACAGCAATTATTTACTTTAAGTTCAACTCAAGTATGATCATTGCACGCTATTATATTATTACTGCGTGCAATTGTCGCGACCCTACGTACATAGGGATGCCAAAAGTAAATAGACACCTTTGGTTTTACCATAATTTTTTTTATATGATAAAAATAAAAATAAAAATTTACTATCTATTTTTTTGCGAAAAGGAGGGGCAAATGCCCACAAAAATGACCCCCCCCACACCGACCTTTTATAAGAAGGAGCGAGCTGGAATTAAGGTCTCCAAGGCTCACGATGCCATTTTTTTAATTTATTAAAAAGTCAATAAATAAATTTATTGAATCA
>JAJOZX010010897.1:22500-95000 GCA_023014485.1 Bathynomus jamesi
CGAAGGTAACACTTCGCCATGAGAAGGCCCCGGCGAAGGGGCAGGGGGGGGTGTCCACAGTCCACCTGAAGACTAGCGACAGGGGACGAGCGGAAGGCACCCGACGCCAGGCGAAGGCCACGGTGGAGAAGGGATCCAGCATACGGAGTGCCGGAGAGGAGGCGGAACTGTAGACCACACAGCCGTAGTCGACACGGGATTGCACCAGGGAGGTGTACAGGCGCAGCAGAGTACGCCTGTCCGCCCCCCAGGTCGTGTGGGACAGATGACCCAAAAGGGAGAGGATGCGGCGAGATGTTTGCCGCAACCGCCTAAGGTGTGGAACCCAACCGAAAAATCCTCGAGGGTCATACCCAGGAATCTAACGGATGGGACGAGGGGAAGAGGAGTGCCGGCAAGGGTAAGAGCGAAGGTATGCGACAGACGGAGGCGCCGAGGACGGAAAAGCATACTGGAAGACTTAGAGGGTGAGAAAGCATAGCCAACCGAGGACGCCCAGCGAACCACCGCATTGATGGCTAGCTGGAGCCGACGTTCAGCCAAAGACGGGAGGCGGCCAGAGCAATAGATAGCCAGGTCATCGGCATAGAGGGAGCTACGAACGGATTAGGCAGGACCGTAGCGACTGTGTTCATCACGAGTGAGAAACACAAGACGCTAAGGACACTACCCTGAGGGACACCCTCCTCCAACGGAAAGCGGTCAGAGAGGGCAGAACCGATGCGGACGCGGAAAGAACGGGCGGACAAGAGTTATAAATAAAGGAAGGGAGAAAGCCTACGAAACCAGGGAGCGTAAGCAGTCGAAGACCGCGCTCCGCCGGGTAGTATCGTAGGCCTTCTGGAGGTCGAAAAAGACGGCGAGTACAAATTGACGCCGGGAGAAAGCCTCCTGCACGTCATGGCTAAGGAGAAGGAGGGGGTCGGTGGTAGACCGAAGCGCCGGAAACCAGCCTGGGTAGCAGGGTACTGGTCACTCGCCTCCAAGGTAAAGGACAGCCGCGAGGCGACCATCGCCTCCATCACCTTGCAGGCACAGCATGTTAGGGAAATGCGGCGATAGTTCGACGGGAGTGAGGGGTCTTTATCGGGCTTCGGGATGGGGACGACGATGGACTCACGCCATCGGTCCGGAAATGAACCCTCCACCAAATCCGGTTATAGAGGTCCAGTAGAAAGCTGAGAGCAGAGGGGTGAGATGCCGTAAAAGGTCATAGGGGATATTATCGGGGCCGGGGGCGGAGGAGCGTCGGGGGCGGAGGGCCTCCCGAAGCTCTGTCATGTGGAAGAGGTGATTATAGGGGTCATTCCTATGAGGTGGAAATTCCGGTGGGTCGCGGCGGGAGTGGGGGGAATCGGAACTGGAGATGGCTGCAAAGTGCGCCGCGAGTGCGTTCGCGACGGCCTCCGGATCGGACACGAACTCGTCGTCCCCGACCCGAAGCACCGGGGTCGAGGGGGGACACGGGTCCCCTCAAAGCTACGCACCTTGCGCCAAACAGTCAAGGGGGCAGTCGAGGAGGAGATCCCGGACACGTAACTCCGCCAGGAGGTACGCCGGGCCAGTTTCAGGACCCGACGGGCCACTGCCTTCAGGCGCTGAAATTCTATCTTGTGCTCCAGCTGGCGGTCCGGTAGAAGCGGCGGCCGGCACGGCGCCGCTCCTGAACGGCATGGGAGCACTCTGGGGTCCACCATGGGACGCTTCGCGGTCTGGGGAGCCAGAGGTACGGGGGATGCAACTGGCGGCAGCCGAGAGGATCTTACTCTCGAGGAAGGCGAGGGCCTCATTGACGGAGGGAAAGGCAGGAATTGATGGCGAGATCGCCGTGCCCCTCGCGTATGAGCCCAGTCTGCTCGGGCGAACAGCCAGCGCGGGCGGACAGAGGTGGGGGAGGAGACGGGTCGGGGTAAGACACACTGGGAAATGGTCACTGCCGGAAGAATCCGGCAGGACCTCCCAGGTGAACTCCGTCACGATTTCGAGGGAAACCAGGGAAAGGTCGATACAGGTGAAACTGTCATGGGCCGAGTGAAGGCAGGTTGGGGGGAGCCATCGTTCAGAAAGGTGAACTCGAGCTCGTCATAAGGAGAGAAGGTCCCGGAGAGAAAGGTGGAGCAAACGTCCCCCAGGCCGGGTCCCGACTGTTTGAAGTCCCCGAGAATCAGAAAGGGCGGGGAAGCTGGAGAATTAGGTCACGAGAGAATCGGGTGGAGGGCGTACGTTAGGGGAGAGGTAAAGAGAGCAGACCGTGAGCTGGCGCCCCAAGAAAAGGCGCACGGCCACAGCTTGCAGGACTGTACGGAGCGGGAGGGGGCGGAAAGGGACGGAGCGGTGCACGAAGACCGCGGCGCCCCCCCTCCCCGCCCCATCGAGAGGCGGGGAAGGGAGCCCGCAGTAACCGGACACTCGAGGGAGGGAACGGGATCCCAGAATCGTCTCCTGAGGCAGAAACACGCCGGACACCTGGAGGCCAGGAGAGAGGAGAGACTCTCGAGGCCTACCAGGAGCCCGCGGATGTTTCCACTGCAGGAGCGAGGTATAGGGAGGGGTAGGAAGGTCAGCGTAAAGGATGATTATGGGGTGGGTGGGCCGATCGGGCGGCCCGAGATTAAAGAGGGAATCGGAAAGCCCCGGAGTCAGTGAGGGACGCCGAACGAGGGCGAAGGCGAGGGTCCCCCCGACGAGGGGGATGTGGAACCAGACGCGGCAAGTCCTCCAGGGGAGGAGTCTCCCGGACGTCCGGGGGAGAGCGATGCAGAGAAGGGGATGTGAGAGGTATCCAGAATGCCCCTCCCTTCACCGGAGGTGCGGGGGAGGCAGGACTACGAGGGGAGTGGGAAAATAATACCTCACCCAGAGGCATTGGCAGGTCGAGGAGAGAGATGGGGCGGGTCAAGCGCGGGGGCGTGCACGTCCCACCCACGCCGACCAGGCGGGCGAGTTCCCCCTCCAGTGGGTCCATCGACCGGGCCGGAGAGGGGTGTATCTCAGCCTCCACCACGAGGGCCGACGGGGACACCAGGGGGGAGCGTGCATAACGGTTGCGCAGTGGGACGGTGAGGACACCGGGGCGGTAGGGCGAAGGGGGCGTTTGTGTTTAGGAGAGGAAGGTGATGCGAGGCTTATGGCGTCGAACCTTTCGGGGTCACCACTGGCGCGGCGCTTGCGGCCCCTATCCCTCCGTCGTGCGGCCCGCGTGGGTGACGGCGGGTCACGATCCGGAATGGGGTGGCCGAAGGCGCCGGTGGAGAGGGCGTAGAAGGGGCAGGGGGGGTTGCCGACGAAGCATCGGCGTTGCGGAGGGAGCACGTGGGGACGCGCTGGGTGGTACGGGGAGCCGCGGTAGGAGTCCGCTGGGGGCAGAGGATGGACTGGGAGTAGCGGACACGGTGGGTGGAGGCGCGTTGGGAACCGCCGGTGAGGACGGGGTCCGGGAACGGAGAGCCTCGGCGTACGAGGCACCACGCCGGCCTCGCCGCCACGCAACCGCTCCGCGCCTCCCGAGCGCTGACAAACTCTGATGAACAGAGGGCCCGAACCTCCCTTTCAAAGAGGAAGGACGGGCAAGAGCGGATGAAGCAGGGTGTGGTCCATGGCAGTTGGTGCAGGAAGGCGGAGCAGTACAGGCAAGGGGTGGGGAGGGCCGCCGCAGCGGACACACAACGGGCCGGCTGACGGCAGGAGCTGCTCACGTGGCCAAAACCTATTACACTGAAAACAGCGCGTAGGATCTGGCACGTATGGTCGTACTGAGAATTCGCACGCTCGTCTCTCACCAAAGCCCCAGAATACCGAAACGGGGGGCACCAGTGAGTCGAAAGTGAGGAGCAGGCGAGGAGAAGGGGCAGTTGGGGACCGCGATCTGTCGGGAAAGCGGTACACCCTCACAACACCCTGGGAGGCGAGGTCAATCTGGAGGTCTTCCACCGGGATGGGTAGAAGACGAGCAGCGTAAATTGTGCCCTGGCACTGATTGAGGCGGGGGTGGGGAGTCACCGTGATCCCGCAGCCCAGGACATCGGGGATAGCGAGCAGAGAGGAGGTTTCGGCAGAGGAACGCGACCTTATCAAAATGGAGCCATCCCTCTGAGGCCGAAGGTCAAACGCGCCGTCCCCGTCTTCCCATGGATCGCTCGAAAGAGACGTTCGTGGTTAGTGGGGAGGGGCTTGGAGGAGGAGGGCGGAGGACGAGGAACTTGTCCATCGTCCTAAGGCCGAGTGAAGCCGTCTGGCCAAACACCACCGGAACTTCGAGGGGGCGAGAAGACGAGAAAGGCGGACGGCGACGTCGGGTCCCACGTCCCCCAGGGGCCGAGGGGGCCGGGGGCGATGAGGCCCGACCGGAGTGGGAGGCGACCGGGGCCGCGGGCCTCCCACCTGAGGGAGAAAAAGCAGGTGGGTACCTATCGGGACGTGGAATATGGGGGATCCAGGGGTCGGGGGGTCCACTGCAGGTCCATTCGCTACTGGCGGGGGTCTGAGCGGCGCCACGAGTCTGGGGAAGAGAGGGGAGGAGGCGTCGGCAAGAAGAGCAGACGGGGTGGGCGAGGCTGCCGACTGCCCTTACCAGACCCACGGTCCAAAGAGGTAGTCAGAGGGAGGTCAGTGCACAAGCCGGGTCGTCAACGAGGTCCATTAGAGTTGTAAGTGTTTCCATAGAAAATTTTTATTGTAGTTTCGCGCCCGGGGCCGCGGGGAACCGATTACCCGGGGCCCAAGGGGACCAAGCGCACGCCGGCGGGGGTGGGTGCCTCGTCCCATGCAGGTACCCCCGTTTCAAAAGGGCCCTTGCAGCGTCGAGAGTCCCCCCCCGCCGGCGCAAAGACCAAGGCCCCCCAGGGTCCCAGGCCTGGGCACCCTACCAGCCAACTTAGTCTCGGCCCCGGCCATGGGGGCGAGAACCCCCGACCAGCCCGGCAGCCCCGGGCGCGCGAAGTGAACAGAGAAAGCAAAAGAACAGAGGGGGCAAGGAAGAGGTAAAGAGGGGAAGACAGGAAAGAGGGGTCTGTAGGATAGCAGGGTATGCTAAAAGTCCACTTCGCAACCGGGCGGGGACCCGGCAGGGCCCCCAGCCGCAGCTGACCCCCCTCGCCACATGTAGGCCAGGAGCCCGCGGGCGATCTACCCCAGAAAGACCGCCCGCGGGAGGGGGATATATACATATTACATATATATATATATATATATATATATATACATATATATATAGAGCGCACGTATTATATGATATAGGACATGGAATGCTTTAAAAAGAAGTAAATTGGTCTCGGTAAACGTAATTATCATGCTCATTTTAAAACAAAGAAATCACGTATCTACATTTAGCTACTCTAAAACAAGGAAATTATGGAAGAAAGTTTCAATAATTTATATGAATTTACGTTCAGAATTCTTCAGAAGAAAATTAGTTAGAAATAATTTTAAGACAAGTCACTGGAGATTCGTGTAAGATAAAATATTCGATCGGTTTATACGATTTTTTTTAACAGGGACTCCACGATGTATCTTGCTACACGTATCACGGTTGATGGCGAGTTCATAAGATTTTGTTTTTTTACTTAGTGTAAGATATACGCTTTGATGTTCAAGCGAGGTATTAGAGTATATTGTCTAAAAATTGCCCGCTTGTCTGTACTTTAGAACGAGAATAAAAATGGATTAAATGTAATCTTCAAAGATAAAACCTTTCAGGGAGTACACTGAAGTAGACTAAGTATACAGGCTGTTCTCTTCTTGAGAAATAGAGTCTCTCCTCAGAATAAATGAACACTACAAAACATATTTAACCTGGAATGCATAGCGGAGTCCAATTGGACCCCAGCGAAGGATCAGCCATTTTCAGTTTGACTTGACTGCTTATAATTGTTGCCAATCTTGGTACTTCAGTTTAGACGTCTTATGAACATGTTTAGCTTTCGTCTTATTAACAAAATAATTTAGCATTTTGTTCTGAAAACATATCTTAGTTTTATCAGTTGAAAAATTATGGGGTCCACATGGACCCCACTATGCATACACGATGATTTGATTCGCCTATGCCGTCTAGGATTTAAAAAAAAATTACTCTACTGCTCTTCTGAACTCTAATTGCTTAGCTCCTCCTTTAAGGAGAGCTGGCAGTAGCAGTATCAGACTTTCGGCACAGTCTTATTCCTTTTCTGTCTAACACTATAACGCAAGGATTAATTTTTAAACCTTTTATCTACTCAACCGGTTAATTCTGGAACAATCTTCCTCAAACCATCTTTCCCCCTGTCTATGACCTCCAATCTTTCAAACGCAGGGTTATCCAGGCACCTCGAAAATTTTGGATTTGGATTCTTCTTCTACGAGGTAAGTGGCCGGTCGTTTTATGCGGAGATTCGCCCTTAGCCCCCTCCTTCCTGCATTAAAAAATGTACCTTCGGCCTATCAATATTTCATATTCAGAATGCATTTAACCTTTTTTCTGCTTTCCATTCTGAAATAAAGGTAGCGAATAGATTTCTAGAGCGTATTGATGATGTGTGACAGACATTTCGAATGATTCATACAAAAATTAATAGAAAGAACCTCCAAATCACTATAAAAATAAAGGCTGCATTTGAAGTGTACAAGATATAGTACATTTTCTGAAGAACCAATATTGGGCGATTTTTATTTTTTACTACTTAACCTACATAAATAAATGAGGCGTTCCGGACCACAAGCTACCAAGCGCCAAAATTAAAAAAGAAAAATGCAGTTAAAGTTTGTCAACTTTCAAAATGTCATAACTTTTGAACCAATAAAGATATTTGATCGATTTCGACCATACCTACAGGTTCACAATCTGCTGCCTGACTCACCCACGGGATAGAGGAAGGGTGAGGGAATATAGTGGTATAAATAACTCAATTCTGGCCCTGCACTGGCAGGTTGTGGGCCGGAGCGTCTCAACGAATTTATAAAGCTGAAATTGGATTTCTTCACTCATTACAAAACAGGACGGCATGGCAAATATTTGTGCAAGTTTCGTGCTGTTGATGTAGACAGTTTTCTTGAATAAAAATTTCATTGCACACACACACACACACAGACACGTGTACACACAACTTCGCTGTCGCATTGTGTAGAAATGTTTTAATTTTAGTAAAAGTCTTGTTAAATTTGTATTTAGATTAAATAGGAAAAGTAAACCAAAGGTATTATTAATATGAAAAAATTCGAAGAAAAATTAAATTCAGAATCGGGATTCAAAAGAACCTAATTTAAATGTAAGACAGGAAATAATTCGGAGCAATTTCCAAAATACGGTTACAAGAATCTCTCTCAATCTCTTTCAACAAAATTAGAACCGTCAACGTGACCGTTTACACGCGAATAAACGCTTTACGCCGTCACGGAAATTATCAATATCTGGTCGCCATATAAAGTCATGCTCCATGAAATAATATGATATGAGAAATGTCACACTCACGCAGATAATGCTTTACGGACGTTGAATTTCATGCAGACGAAAACCGCGTTTTCACATTTTCTTACCGAGTTGGGAGTTCTTACGGTTAATTACGATATCCGAGTTAAGAATCTTAGAATATCTGCTTCAAAAATACGGTTATAATAATTAGCAAACTGGAAAGAAACGGGTGAGACAGACAGACAACGTATTTGAAGGGTTCGAGAGAAACCGTATAGGAAGGGAAAGTATAGAGATCAACCAGACGGTTAATGGGAGGATTAAATGATTCATATGTAAGGATGAATGCTTTAATGCATCAGTTACCCGAAGCGTTAATGCGTTTGACGCCCTCTTGCGGATGTTAATCAATCAAATTACGATTCCAATCATTAATCCATTTTTTTTTTTTTTGTGGATCATTTGAGGTCCACAAATAAAAAGACTACATTTAACATTTAAATAATTTAAAATATCCCCAAATAATGTTTCAGACACCACCTGAACCTTTTTTTTTTGGCGAACTTTTTTCCGCTACTACAGCCGGACATATTTTCTGTAGAAACCTTTAATATTTAAAGAATAATTCAAACGCAAAAATTTGAACGATAAATGTCATCATATGAGCAATTGGAGTTAATAAGTATTAAATTATGTATAATAAGTGAACGAATTCGAGACTGGAATGATCTTTAAGAAGGGCCAGAAAACTGGTACAGGGCTCAGGCCAACTAATGCGGCCCATTGCGCTAACTTCTCTATTATTATTATTACCATCATCATCGGGATTCGAACGCTCCAAGTCCTCATTGTCTTCAATTCTCTTATAGGAAACCGTTACCCAATGAGCTTCGGACACTGGCGATTCGAGACGTCGCGACGAATAATTACAAAATCGGGTACAAGGGACAGTGTAAAGGAATCTTAATCGGTTCTTATCTGGTGGATAGATCAAGGCTCGAAACTTTTAAATTTGAGACTGGTTTCTCACCTGTAGGAGTGCATGAAGAAACTAGTTTTAAATTTAAATCCTAATTATACAATTGTGTTTTGATTGACAAAAGCCTTTGAAATATTTTAGTTCCCTCGATTTTGTGGAATTTCCCGAGGGTTAAAAGAAGCTTGTTTTCAAACTTCTAAATGAATGGTTTATTCCTTATACTGTTACATATAACTTACAATCTATCTATCTATCTATTTATATCTATATTCCACAAAGTTTAGTTTTTTTAACTACCTTAAATTAAGTTAGATCACCATTAAAAGAAGTGAAATTTGAGTTTTTTTTAATATACTGTATATGAAATTTACAGATATTGTCAAGCGTCACTTATATACGCACCGATAGACGGTATAAGAGGCAGGAAAAAACTCAACAATTTTTCTAAATATATTTCGAAAGATATTTTTTTTATATTTTTCTGTCTACCAAATTCCCAACAGAGTCTTTGTAAATGTATAGTTAGTTAAATTTGGTTAGGTTAAGATACGCTAGGTTAGGTTAAGTTAGTCTTTTAGAGTGTCGATGTTTTCTCGTTAATCTTATGAAGGGGTATAGATACATCGCCTTGACATCTGCCCTCCTATCAAAAGAACATTGAAATGTATGAAAAACTTTAACTGCTCTTCTTTTAGGGTTAGTTTAACTTAATTTGACAATTGTTAAAAAGTTATAAAATATCTATCTATCTATCTATCTATCCCTGCGGCAAGTTTTGGCAGAAAATATGTGAAAATAGAAATTAGACTCAATTATGGAAACAAGATTTTTTTCAGATATACTGTGTACTCAGTACATTCCAATAACACTTTTTCCTTAAGGGAAAGTGATGAATTTTCTAAATAATCTTTTATAGCCTAGAGTTAATTTCAATGTACTTGTTGGATTTGTGAAATTAAGTGTTTTCAAATTAAAAATCAAGTTCTGATTGACTTACAAGTTATAATTTAGAAAAACAGGTTTTGATGGTTGGTTGGTTGGTTACATTGACGACAGAAATTCAAATAAGAGAGTTTATTTTAACTTTCTGAAATTTTATAGACAAAGTTCATTGTTAGAATTTTTTAAGAAGCTTTTTAATTCACTCTAAATGGTATAAAACTTAAATACTTCGTAAGTTTATTTAGAAAAGTTAAAGGCCTACTTCAGGAAATATGTACCAAATTTAACAGAATAGAAAATATATGGAAAAGCCGATTAATTATTCATTTATCATTTTTAATTAAAAACAATGAGATCAGTATTAAAAAATATATATATTTACCTTATATTCGTAGTCACAGTTACACGCACATATCAGTGCATATACACACAGGGTGGTCCAAAATTCCCTCTCTATTTTGCTAAAATAATGCTATTTCTATTTTATTTTCTACAGGTCATAGATGATGGATGTACAACAACGTGTGATGGTAGTAACACTACGTATCCAAGAGAAGTGCAAAGAAATTTGAGAAAAATTTGAAAGATTTCACAAACCAGGACCTACAGACAAAGCAATTTGCGAGCTGGTCAATAAATTCAAAAGAACAGGATCTAGTTATGATGAGGCAAGATCTGGACGTCCAGGTACCCCTCAAGAAAATGTCGAATTGGTAAGAGATGCCTTTGAAGCAAGTCCTAGAATGTCAACTCACACAGCATCATGTAGACTAAGAATACCAAAAACGACTGTTCTAAGGATTTTAAAATCGACATTAAAAAAAAAAGTTACCATATTCAAGTGCTACATGAATTACACAAAGAGGATCATCCAAGACGAGCCGCCATGTGCACAGAATTGATTGAAAAAATTCATACCGAAAACTTATTAAACCACATTCTCTTCAGCGATGAGGCGACATTCCACACATGCGGAAAGGTTAATCGACATAATTGTCGTATCTAAGCTAGTGAAAAACCAACCGAGTTCTACGAATGGGAGAGATTCTCCTGAAGTTAATGTCTTGGGTATGACAAGATCGAAGATTTATGGACCTTTTCTCTTTGCAGAAGCTACGGTAACAGAGCCAATTTATTTTGACATGCTTCAACAGTTTCTTGAACCCCAGTTTCGTTCAGATTGCTTTCTCGACACTGTTGTTTTTCCAACAAGATGAAGCTCCATGTCACTGTGCAAACATCGTTTGGGCGTACCTTGATGAGCTCTTACCAAATCGCTAGGTTAGACGTGGTGGAAACAGGCCCTGGGCAGCACGATCTCCGGATTTAACAACATTAGACTTCTTTGATTGGGGCTTTACAAAGTCTGAGGTTTACAAAACGAGAGTTACAGACCTTCAGGACCTGCGAACCCGCATTGTCGCGGCAGTCGCTAAAATAACCCAGAGATGCTTGAGAATGTGTTCTGCAATGCAGTGGACATGCGAGTTTTGCAGAAACACTGATGGTGCTCACGCTTTTTAATTGAACTGAATAACCTTTATTAATAAAATAAATACATTGATTTTACAATGACAAATAATTGTGAAGCTGAGCTAATTATTTTACTTAATTTGGCCCTTAAGCTTTACTGAGCTCTTATTAAAAATAAACAGCTAGTTATTATTAATAAATAAATAAGTAAACAAGTATTATAATACTTAAAGTATGTATTAATCTTAAATTGTCATTATTGATATAACAAATGCAAGGTCACTATTGAAGGCATTATACCAATACCATACAAAGAAATCAGTATTATACACGAGATATAAGACGTGAACAATCCCAAGAAATGTGTTTTTAATACTAGATTACACACGAGAAATTAATAAAACGCCAAGTCTTCGACCTAAGCTTGATAAATAAATATACATCTAATTATGTTACTACATTTTTATCCTGAAATACTATTTCAGCAAAATAGATAGGGACGTTTGGACCACCCTGTGTGGGGTGTGTGTGTAACACACACACACACACACACACACACACACACACACACCAAAATTAATATTTTCATAGTTTACCATAGAAAACTCATTAAATGAAAATCAAAGAAAACAGTTTTATAGGTAACTCTGCTATAAGTTTGATAGCATGAAATTTTTACTGTTCATCAAAAAATATAGTCTTGCGAATCTTGCATCATAACTAAGTACTTTCCATAGTTTACGTAAGACAAAAAATATCTTAATTTATGATGTACATATTTGTACACTATGTAATTTACGCTATCAAATTCATTTAATTCAATATAAATACTCGGTACTGGACTACTGGTATTAAAAGTTCCATGATTCAGTATGCCTCGTGTGGTATCCATCTCTCCTTGGCTACCATGTGACTGAATGGGTTACGAATTTGACAGTTATTAACAGAAGTGTGCATTTTATTTACTTTTAATATACAGGGTGATTCACTCACTGGTAGCCCCAGAGTATCGCTAATAAGATATATTCTGGGGCTACCAGCGAGTGAATCACCTTGTACTTGTAGCATATAATTTTATTAATACATACTAATTTCGGGGAATACTTCATAGTTTTAATTCTCTCCCCATTTATGAACGTAGATTAGGTGGTTCTCCCAAATTGTAGTTAATTTATTTAAATGACTATAGCAATACTTGACCTTTTTAATAACTTAATTCTCATATTATAACGTGTATATAACTTAATGCCTTTTGAATAGAAATTTCTAAGCCAGTGAAAGCTTATTATTTACTTTCAACGCACGAGATACTTTTGCTTTAAATACGATTATACAAGTTTTGACCCACTGGCTTCGGATACGAAACTCAAAATTTTGGTGGTTGGTATTTTGCAAATTTATTGACCGACCAACTTTTCTGGATTTCCCAAAAGCGTTTAAAATTTTGTACAAGCGTGGAGTAGTAATGTTAAAATGTAAACCTTGAGAATAATGTTTGGAGCTGCCTTTTAACATTTCCTGACAATTTGACATAACTGATCTAACCATCGTCAACTAAACACACCAGACGATCGAGAATATTTCGATCTTATGAGTTCTCCTTAATCCAACGGACCGAACTTGTTAAAATAATTTCACCTAACTTCTATTGGAACGAATTTTTTGTTTACACCTGTATTCGTTAAAGCGAGTTGCCTCCAAATGTGGCACGTGCGCCATGGCTACGGGGTTTCAAATCCTGTAATATTTACGTGTTTATTCCTTTACCTTCACAGAGCGACGTTTAATTCCAAATATCTCCTTTTGTCTCGTTTCAGGAAAAAACCATCAGTTATGATCTCTTTCCTCGTATTATTTTGCTTTCAAATTGCTTCATCATCGTCGGGAGGGCCGTTTTCCCCTCCCCTTCAACGCGGGCCAAAAATGTCCCGCGAACCTCCTTATTCCCTTCAGTGGGTGAGAGAAGGCAGGAGACTCGGTCCTCTTCAGTTCAGTGGGGGAGGAGAAGCCGGGAGAAAGATCCTGACGGAGGTCACTTTGCACGGCCTCAAAGCGTCTACATATCTGCACGAGATCATTGAGCCAGAAATGTTTGAACAAGGTATTATTGAATGTAGCGTTAAAAGGTTTAAAACCACATTTTTTTCCACAACGTTATTGACGAAGATGACACAGCATATAGATCATTTTTACGAAGACTTCAAAATGAAGGAAGGATTATAGTACTCTCGTTTGCGTCATTTAACTTCATTAATGTTAATGACAACCATTTTCGTGTTAAATTGGTTTAAAAGTAGTTATTTTTAAATTATTACAAGAAAAATTGAAAACCAGTTTCATTTTGAACCTGAAAGGTTTAAATGAGGCAATTTCTAATGGTGACTTAACTCTGACAACTAATAATAAATAAATATAAAGTATATATTAAAATAGAGTTTGAAATATTAAAAAAAAAATAATCTGCGGTTTTCTAATTACGAACTTTTTGTAAGATTATCTTTATATTAAAAACTAACACTTAAAAATGGAATAAAAATTTCGTATGAAAGTAATAATTTTGAAATTACCTTTAATGGTAATCAGTTTATTTATACATCTTTAGATGTTTTAAAAGCTTTTCCAAAACTCTTAACCCCTTCAGTCTTTATTTTGCACCTAACCTAACCGTAGCCGCTGCGTACATACAAAACACTGAAGGGGGTTAAATACTGAGAATGTATTTTACAGAGTTTAAAAACCATTAAATACGCTCTACATTGGACATTTGTATTAGTACTATTTAAGAAGTTAAAAACTGTCTAAATCATTTTGTGGGAGATTTTAATTTGCTAAAAAAAACAACCTAAATATATACCGCTCAGGATTTATTTTTACTTCAGACACTATTCGTCTTAATTTGCTTCTTATGCTCGTTGTATTTCAGGACTCAGCTTAGAACCGGGTCACCCGGGGCTATATTTGGCTGCTTTCAACAAGCAGAAGCCAAAAACGAAGGATTTAGCTAAATTTGGTTATGCTTCACTCCGTGCGTCAGCACTTCTCTCTGAACAGTAAGGAAAATACACACACACAATATATATATATATAGTATCTTAAATGATCTAATTCAAAATACAGAATTCCTTTAAAAGTTGTAAGGATAATTATCACCATCATGAAACTGAATAACCAACCAATTTTGAATGATTTAGAGATTGTGATGAGTAGAATGAGTAAATGCAACAATTATTTCATTCCTTATCTTCGAATTAATTTAACTTTTTAATGAAATCCAATAAGTAACATTTGCAATATTTTCCAAATAAGTATTCCTTAATTTTCTAAATACAAGACTTACACTTCCGTAAATTCTGATGTAAACATAAGAAAAATGTAAAACTGCAAATGTAGCAAACTAATCCTAATATGGCTAAAACCAAGCACTCGCCTAACCTACTACAATTTTACCAGATTTCTTCTGACAAGAACGCAAGCCACGTTTGGATTGGAACAAGTTGATCTGCGGCGAACAGCACTTTACGAGTCTTGTCCTTTCAAAACGAAAGATCATTTGAGGCCTTCTTGCCCCGCCTACTCGGTCATGTATAGGACTTTAGACGGAACGTGCAACAATCTCGAAAAGCCAGAATGGGGATCTGCATTCAGGCCCTTCTCAAGGTTTCTCCCGCCTGACTACAGGTGAGGTTAACTTTGTTAAGATGGAGGTTAAGTATTACTGTAGATTAAGTTTAAAAGTTATATGATGTATATCAGAAATGAATGGGTAAAAGGCTTACGATTAGGGCATAAATTATTTAGAATAATACTATTATTAATAACACAAAGGTACGAGTATTTCTGTCTCATCTAAAGTCCATTCTCTGCGAATACAAAATTGCCTCAAATCAGAAATATGTTCTTGGAGCATGTATATACCCACCTCCACTTCATCATACATTGTACATCATAACATACCATACCCATGTCCATCATACCTGCAGTAGGTGTAACAAAGTTGAGAGGAATTCAAAGATAGTGAAGGATTTGATTGCAAAAAAAAATGTACGAAATCCATGGCACGGTGTGACATATTGGCCGTTGGAGCGTCGCCAAATAATATGAATATATGATATGATGTTAATAAAGATAAATTAAATGAACCAAGGGTTCTTAGCGGATCTGGTCTGTGTCTCCAGGCGCTTCTAGATGTGGCTACACTTTACTCAACACAAAAAATAAACTCCAGAACGTGCTCTGACTCTGCAATCTGATCAACTCAATCCGGCTCTTTTTCGTTTAACGGACTGAGAACAAAATTAATTTTTGGGGTTGGAAAATAATAAATTTATTAAGAATAGTACATTTTAGGGTGGAGAAATTTAGGTTAAAACAGGTTAAGTTAAGTTAGGTTACTTAACTAACATAACTAGGTTAGGTTACAGTTAGGTTTAATTCTTTAATTGTAAAAATTAAAAATAATTAAAAATCAATGGATTAACACTGGTTCAAAAACTTTTATACGATCGGTGTGGAAGGATAGGAGTTTGGTCCAGCCTAACCTAAATTTTTGGACCTTAAAATGTACTTTTCTTAACTATTATTTTCCAACCGCAAAAGTTGCTTTTACATTTTTTTGCAGCCATAAAATGGAAATGATTCTTCAATCCCCTTAACCTGCGTCACGTGTTAATGAGGCCCCCCCCCCCCGTCCCTAAGCTGGTTATATTAAATAAATACAATTCTCGCACAAAAAAGTTCGTAGCCTGAAAACAATACACTAAGCCTAACCTATCCCTAATTAAACAAGGTTATTATTCAGCCTTTGGAAAGAAAATGACGGTACTTTCCTATTATCCCGGACCCCAACAATTGGTTAGGTTTAGTCGTGATATTTGTTAAAACTAACGAAAATATTACAACTTAACCTAACCTAACCAATCATCAATATATATATATATATATATATATATATATATATATATATATATATATATATATATATATATTAGTTCTACATAATTTAGGACTCGCATTATTAGTTAGAATTTAGGGCCGTAAAAGCGAGGATATCCTGGGGTCCGGGATAACAGGAAAGTACTGAAATGACAAATATACTTAAGGCTCGTCAAAGCCCTTTGTTACGTCAGATACATGTTCTATCACAAACGTGGGTAAATCTTACGGAAATATAATCACCTGTAGTAACTTGCTTATAACGAATTTGCACAAAAACCAGTACTCCTGAAAAAAAGTGTTATATTGTTATGTAGATTACAGCCATAGTTATTTTGGTAAATCTTACTTTTTAAGGCCGCACAGCAACCACGTATCCTACATTAATAGGACTTATATCACTCGATAAAGCAGAAAAAACTATCGGCCCTAAAAGTAAGGTCTACCAATAAACTTAACCTGACAACCAAACTAATTTATTTGCTTTTTATTTTGAAAATTTTACATAGCTGTATAATGTATTTATAGTTTTGGATCATCTAAAGATCAGGGGCCCCCAGCCTTCTTTATAGTTAGGCTTATAAGGTTAACTAACGAAAATATCACGACCTAACCTAACCAATCGTTAGGTCAAGTGTATGCCCTTGACGATTGGTTAGGTTAGGTCGTGATATTTTCGTTAGTTAGCCTTATAAAGCTAATTAAAGAAGGCTGGGGGCCCTGATCTTCAGGTGATCGTTTTTTTCTGCTCTATCGATTGATATACGAGCTATTAATGTAGGATACGTGGTTGCTGTGCTGCCTTAAAAATAAGATTGTTATTTTTTCAAAATTAGGTGACGACATCTTAAGATTATCCGAATTATTAGCTACTACATTCTTAACCCTACATGGACAACTTTTACAAATTTCTAACCTTTCATATACACGCATTTATAACTTAACCCTAGAGAAAAATCTGTCCATAGAGGGTTAATAATTAGTAAAAAAAAAAAAACCTAATTTAATAAAGAATTTGCACAAAAAACAGTACTCTTGAAAAAAATATGTAGATTACGGCCATAGTTATTTTTTCAAAATTCAGGTGATGACGTCACCTTAAGATTAACCTACACAAGTTATTCAATTTCATTAAAGTATATCACAATCATTGAAACGTTATGCAATAATTATTTCACCCATATCATCAGGCATCAATACATAAATTAATCCGATCAGGCGCCGACCCTCACGATATATATATATATATATATATATATATATATATATATAACGTTAAGTACAGGGTGTTCAAAACTAAACTCAATCAAAAGTAGAAAAGAAAAGGGTTTGGTTACAATGATATATGCATTCACCAATGGGTTCCGTTCCTTTTTGAACACACTGTATTTACAGTCATTAACAATGTATACCAATTTTAACATATTCGTAATTAGTATTAACAACATTTAACAATTATAAGAATTACCTTAAGTTGAACAGCTTGTGGTACAAACATTCTTACAAGTCCAGAGAATCAAAATATTATAAGATGTTACAAACATGTTCATTTTACGGTACAACATCCACACAAATGAATTGCAAAAACTCTCGATCATTGCGCTGCGCTCAAACAATTTTAAACAACCAACTACTACTCTAATTCATCCACCTATCTATGTACTCAATGACCCGATTATTACCATCATTTTATAAATTTGTTAATATAGGTGCGTGAACACATTAGGCGCATTTTGTACCCTATTACAATACCTGTAAGGACAGATGGGCGTACGACCTCACAGACGCGATAAACATATACTGCCCAGCCATATACCATATATATACCATACACATACCATAAACATGCCATACATATACCCTACATATACCATACACATATAACAAAAACTGACTTTCTTACCACAGTCATACGCAAGTGAGTACAAAGTATTAGACAGAAAATAAATTGAAGCTGTACTTAGAAGCTGGTTAGAAGATTGTATATATAAAATAGGATTCCGCTGAAACATTTATCATACTCACTTCTTTTAGTGTGACAATCGTTTGTGTATTTAACCTTCTACGAAAGCTTGCTATTCCTTTATACAAAGAGATCAGCGCCCGTAGCTTAGTGGGTAACACCATCTCACTATAAGAAAAAAAGGACTCTGAGGTAGTGATAATTCAGGGGTTAGTTCAAGGGTCGTATTAGTCTGGCTTGAAGTCTGTGGCAGTTTTTTGTCCTTCTGACTAAATGTTATTAACACCATTTCCAATATAATCGGAGAGAAAGCACTGAGGCCGAGGGGTCGATTCCCGATGGTGCTGCTAAATAATAATTAAGGGATTTGCGCAATAGGTCATGTTCGTCTGAACGCCGATCCAGTCTCTAGCTCTCTTAACTAATTATTATACAAAAAAGAGCCACAGTCTGCATGGCCACATCCTCACCCAAGATTTTATGTAAGAAATAATATGAGTCCCTTTCAGGAAGAAGTGGCTAATCGACAAAAGTAAAAAACGCCAATTTGAAATTGATACAATTTTAACTGCGTTTTCTGGCGTCTTTACTTTTGTCGTTCAGCTATTTCTTCCTCGGAGGGCCTCATATAAGTCAGCCGTAACTACACAGTGTAGTTATTTATACAAATGGAGCATATCGACATTTATCCTCTTGCCGCTTGCTCCTTCAAGCATACTCACTGAACTCCACCACCCTGCCATCAAGCTTAGACAGCTACGATTTGTTACGAAAGAGATTGGACCTGTTATAATGTATAGTTATCGATTTTATTTGTAAATAATTATTAATGATAGGAAGTTTACAATAACACATGCAAGAAAATTTACTCTAATTATTTCTAATAATTTATATGTCACCAAGTCTTTGTGACAAAAACGATCAGGCAGTTTTACAACAAAAAAGTGTCCCATTGTATATGTAACCACAACACACTATGGTAACTACAGTTCAAAGCAAATACTCCTTCCAAAGAACATACGGAAAATTACCCTACATCCAGGTCAGCAACGCATTTTGCACCGTTTGTGGAAAAGTATGTTCTTGGAGGCAGAACTCCTCTTCAATGCCCAAACATGAGGACTGGTTAATTTTCGAATCGCAGATACCAATAGATTTTTGTGAACGGGATATGTATGTAAACTCGCACGGTAACCCCTCTATGAGGTCCTAATCTTTATGAGTTATACGTAACGTGTTTAGCTCTTAAATTTGTTCTCAACAAACTATTTGAGTCGTGACAAAAGAATTCTTGTTTTTTCTAAAGTGAATTCAGCAATTGTATAAACTTCATTAATTATTAAGTAATTTATCCTAGCGTTTACGTATGTCTTACTAATAAGCTCATGAAAATATTACACTTCCACTATTCAACATGGGCCCCGAGTAGCTCAGTGGTCTCGGTGTTGAACTCTTGGGGGTGAGGCTCTTTCTCTGGCTGTGCTCTCGGCTGCTGACGCTTGGGTTGGGTTGGACCGGCCACTCACCCTGTCAATACTGGGCTCAGTTGACCCTTGGAACATTCTCACCCCAACACAGTGGAGAAATGAGTTTCGAGGCCATTACCTTTTAATTCGCTAGTCTGAGCTACAACGAATCTACGTTTTACAAAAAACTGTTTTACTTCATTCTGTTTCGGTGTTAAGAATTTTTAACATAAAATAATCGGCTTATTAGCGACTTCCAATGAACCTCAGGATGCGTTTACATAGTGTGTGATGCGTATGATATAAAATCTTCCTAAATTTAAAGCAGAATACAAAATTTTATTTTGTTTCAGAGATGGCATTGAGCGAATGAGGGAAAGCATTCATGGAGGAGAACTTCCTAACGCAAGAAGAGCGAGTGCCGTCGTTCACAGAGCTTTCAATAAGCCGTCACAGTTCATCACCCAAATGGTCATGCAGTGGGGACAGTTTCTGGACCACGATCTCACCTGTAAGTATAGAAATAAATTAAAAAGGTGTATTTCTTATCTATGATGTTTATTTTATGCGGTAATAATAACTCAGTTTGCATACAGGCATGACCACAATCACTGCATGTCAAAATGAAAGATCATTTCAACAGATTTTTTGTTTAATCTGTACGTTTCAGTTTAAACTTCTGAGAATTTTTTCATCATCAAATAAATTCTTCTTTAAGATTTATTTGATGAGAGAATTTTTAAAATTTACTTAATGAAAGTTCTCTTGCGTTTTCAAATACAATTTTTCTAAATGACACAACCAACAGGAACGCAAAAAGTTTTAAAATAAAGGCTTCCATTAACACCGTAGTTATATTCCTTCAAAAAATTATTTTACTTTTCTTTATTAATCTCCTTTTGGAGATTGACTGTTAAAATAGAGCTCGGTTGTCACTCAATATTTTTGTCTACATATATATAAACTCAATCGATATCTGTCTATTTGTTGTTAAGGAAAGTTTTAAATAGCACATAATTCGAAGGTAAAATTTAAAAAAAAAAAAAAAAATTCTCAGCATATAAGTGATGTTTATACAAAATAGCTAAACTTACCTGAAATAAATAGTTTCTCTAGTACGTATGAGGAAGGATTAAGCGATGTAAACGGATGTAAACGCATGTAAACGGATGAGAATGTTATAAATAAAAATATATGAAAATTTTTTATTAAAATAAAAAGCTTTTGGGAAGGGTATTAAGCGAATTAGCCAAAAAAAAAAAAAAAAAAAAAAAATCCTTTTTTTTTTAAAAGAGGGAACTTTAAAAAATTATTTCTGCTTATTTTGGATTAAGTTCAAAATGGTTTTAACATGCTAAAAAAGGTGAATGTGATTTTGGACGATGCATACATACTACTTACATACATTTTGAAAAAATGAAGTTTTAGAAATTAAGATCTGTATCGCTTTATTTTTCATTCTTGTATTGTATTTCATAATATGACTTTGATACGCATGCCAATACCAAATACCCACTACTCAGTGGTTATTATTCTATCCAGGTCCACGACATTTTGTGGACGAGACATTTCATTGACAGTATTTTGAGATGGGTAGGCTAAATTACATCATTAGATTAACATAGGTTAGGTTAAGCTTAACTAAAATATGTTCGGTTAGGTCATAAGAGTGTCGATGAAATTACCCATCGACGAAATATGTACAGGTCCACTCTCTCATGTTAGCTACTCAAAATTACAGCAATTGTGGTCATACGAAATCGAGAACAAGTTTCTGGTGTTTGTTATCTGGAGAATGAAAGAAACCTTTCTTTTAATTTTTAATCTCTGTATTCATTAACAGACCTTCTCTTTTAGTTCTGTTTAGTTAGACAGAAACGATTTTAAGAGAGAATACTCGTATGTATTACAAAGAATACGAAGGACATCAAACAGCACCAGACCGGCTGGTCCCTACGAGGATCTCTCTTTAAAAAGGAAGATTAAAAGATGTCAGAACATTTAAAGACGAGTGAAAGTTTTAAAAACAAAGCAAAGAAGAGAGATTGAAAGGGAGGAAGCAAATTTAAAGATAAAATAAAAATTTTAAAGTGCAGTTTACAAAGTGTTTTATTTTGCGATTAAGATTCTCTATAGTATCAATTCCTGACAGTGAGGCTACAGTAAAGTATATTAGTATATAATTATAATTTTATATTGGGTAAAGGTATACAGCGCGAGAATGATAATAGGGTTCAATTATTTTCTATCTTTATTTAATTAAATATTCAGTTAATCAATTGAAATATTTTACAAAAATACAGTAACAAAATTAAATAATTAAATTGGCATTTGTATGTCGCGAATTGCCAGGCTTAAAGTTAGCTAAAATTTAAGTTGAGAATGTATGAGACCGGCGATCAGACACTGCACCGAACGAAGGAGTAGGTGCGTTGTCGCTGTTAGAAGACCAACGGAAGATTAGTCACGAGGGGCCGGATTTTTCTCCTTGCTAATATTGCTTTAGCCAAGTGGCGTAGACCGTGGTAAACTTCCTGAGCCATGTTGGGTAGAGTGTAGGTAAACCATAAAAAACTTTCTTCAACCACGTGGTGTAAGCCAAAGGAAACTTTTTTTTTGTCACGGAGAGGAAGAGATTTCCTGGACAACTTATTTTATCCACGGGGAGAACCGCTACGGTTATACAATATTCCTATACTTAAGTCTAAATACTGAAGTACATCATTATCATCAGCTTCACTCGGTTTTTCCACAAATCTTTTCTTCCTGTAATGATGTTAAGCTGTACTGAAACCTAAGTATAATATTTAATGTAATACAGACGAAGTTTCAATTGGGTACTTGTAAAATTTCAAAGTTTTCAGATAGGATGATTCACCCTTTACAAACTGCTGAAATTTTACTCCCTTAAAAATGACTTTATGAAAATACAACACAATGTTAATATAAAATATAAGGTTCAAAGAAATTATATATATAGACTATATATAAGCTTATATATAAGCTTGCTAATCTCTTCGCGCAGAATATATGTGTATATATATCCGCCTCGGTAGTGTAGTGGTTAGCATCGCTGACTACAAACCACCGGACCCAGGTTCGATTCCCAGCGACAGCAGGAGGCGCGCAGCTCACCCAACTGTTCATCCTTCCACACAATTAAAAAAAATTGGTTAGTAGATAAATGGGTACCCTGGGTAGCCTAGTGGTTAAGTCGCTGGGCTGCTGATTGGAAGGTCGTGAGAGCGAGTCCGGGCGAGGACTTTGTAATTTCTGACCTTGGATTTCACGTTAAGCTGTAGGTCTAAGGTGGAGCGACAAGCTTGATCTTTGTCAGAATGAACCATTCAAGTGGAAGTAAAACCAACCAAGGTGTGTATATATATATACAGTATGTTGATGACGTATCAAGTGACCGGTACAAAGAGGGGAATGAAGACAGAGTTGCTTGAACATGTCTCAGCCAGTTTTCCCAATATCAACTTAATTCAAATTTGAGACCTGAAGTAAGTCTAACTGGGTCACATTCTCATTTGAATTATGGCATCAAACCAAATGTTAGATGATGAACCCTACCGCAGCGTCGTATCTAATGGGAATCTTTAAGTCAAGATCAGCGTGCTCAGTACTTTTCGGATGAAGTACCAGAATTTGGACCCAATTCTTCCAAACGACTCGGTTGAAAGAACTCAGTGATAAGTTTCGTACCATTTGATCGAAGTTTAACACTATTATTACCTCTGCATCTGAAGCCATGGGAAAACGTATAACTAAAAACAGATATTAGACCTTCAAACGAAGTCCAAAAGTAGAGGCGAAAAGAGATATCTGAGCTTCGGCCAAAGATTGAAGATCTTGAACAAACACGAAGAATTAAACAAATTCTGGTAACTGGACTGAAAATAAAATTTAGGCATGATATTTAGAATGAGCACGTTTATAGGTTGTCCTCTGGAACGCTACTCGGGTTCAGCAAAGCAAGCTTGCTCATCTCTTCGCGCAGAAATTCGGATAAAGAGAATTCTTATCACACTGGATAACCTTTTTTTTTTTTTAATCGCGTAACCAGCTGTTTCGAAAACTTACTCAACGGCAGGCGGCGCGCAGCAAACCCAGCTGTTTATCCTTTCACACAATAAAAATTGGTTGGTAAATAAATGGGTACCCTGGATAGCCTAATGGTTAAGATAAGACACTGGGCTGCTGATCGTGGTGAGGGGGTGCGTGAGATTGAGTCCGGGAGAGGACTTTGTAATTTCTGACCGCCTGTGGTGGGGCGTGATTCGGATTCCACGTTAAACTGTAGGTCTAAAGTAGAGTGACAAGCTTGACCTTCGTCAGAACGAACAATTCGGGCGGAAGCAAAACCAAGGTTAACCAAAGGTAAAAAAAAAAAAAAAAATGGTTTCTTTCTGACCGAATTATTTTAACCTTTTTAAATTTAAAATTTAACATAACTTTAAAAAGGACGAAATGAAATAATAAAAAATTCAAAAAGTGAAGTTCATAAAAATTTCTTCTTTCTTCTTTTTATGTTAATTCGTCTCTCTTTTGCCTTTCGAACTGACATCATTAAGTCTTGTTCAAGATAGAAAGTCTACAAATAATTTTCCTAATAATTTTTTAATACGATCTTACTAGTTTCTACAAATGCTGATATATATATATATATATATATATATATATATATATTATATATATTCTTTTTTTCCTTAATCCAAATTTGCTTATGCCTTTATACTTCTTATGAATGAAGACATTATACGTACACATAATTACGCGGTATTTATACTGTAGCTTTGGGCTATACAACTGTTAATATATATTGCACATATTTCTACAGTTTACGTTAAATTAATTATTTTTAGTAACATTTAGTTCCCAAAGTTTTTGTATATCCTCAAAAATATTTGTAAGACTCGTAAATAGTACTGTTGTTGAGGTTTAGGGATACATTGTCGACAAGTGAGGCAGATCTAGTTCGTTAACGTGCTTCAACACCAACTTTTTCCGTGTCCGAGATTCTTATTTCATCGTGAATAGCGATAAAGATTCATTAAACCTATTCTGCAATGATCAAAATTTTTTGATACAGGGTGTTCAAAAAGAAACGCAACCTGAAACAGAAAGAAAAGGGTTAGGTTACAATGATATATGCATTCTCCCACGGGTTGCGTTTCTTTTTGAATACCCTGTATTACGAGAACTCCTAATTTTATCATGGATCAAATGTAGAATTCGGACCCCAGCCTTCTTTAGTTAGCTTTATAAGGCTAACTAACGAAAATATCATGACCTAACCTAACCAATCGTCAAGGGCGTACAGTTAACCTAACGACTGGTTAGGTTAGGTCGTGATATTTTCCTTAGTTAACCTTATAAAGCTAACTAAAGAAGGCTGGGGTCCGAATTCTACATTTGATCCTTTATCATTAATTAACTTAATACGCCTACAATGTAATGATAGTCTGTATTTCCTTTTCTAATGTGCTAATTCTGTTAAACTTTTATTCTTATTATTTTTGTACTTCTTTTTATTAATCTTATTTTTGTTTTTATTCTTAATTATAAGTATTTTCTTTCAAAATATTTTATCGTGTAATTTTAATTCTTTATTTCTCATCACGTCTGTAAAGTTTAATTGGAAAAATTTCTCGTGATTCACATTGCCAAAATCATTTATTATTTCAAAAAGTGAAGTGTCACATTCCGAGAGAATATACATCTAATTTCCTTAATTTATTTTCGTATGGTTTATTTATAATGTGTAAAGGTAACTTTGTGGTTCGACCCTGTACCCTCTCTATCCTTTCTGTATCTGTACGAAGACCGAAACTAAGCTGCGTACTCCAAATCAGGTCTAACGAGTGTTTTATATAATGGTACAGTTATATTTTTTGGTTTATAATAAAAATTGTGTGAAATGAAACCTAATACTTTAGTTGCCTCGGTGCTTGACTCAGCGTACTGCTTTTCAACTTTTAAGAAAGAAAATCGTAATCCTTTTCTTTGGATACCACACTCGACTCCCTCCCAGACATTTCGTACTTCGATTCTAAATTATATTTATCTACATTGAACTTCATTTGCCATTTTCAGACTATGCTACTGTTTTGTTCAAAGCACTTCTAATTTTTTTTCTCTATCCTGGATGTTAATCGCTTTATCTCCTATTGTATTATCATCAGCGAATTTCGATATTTTACTTACTTGCCCTGTGTTGAGATCGTTTATATATATTATAAACAAAATAGAACCTAATACTGACCCTTGAGAAACCCCACTAATAACGCTTACCCAACTTGATTGTGCGCCGTTATATCTTACTTGACTCCTTTATTAATGGCCTGCTTTCACGTAATTGTCTTTATAATAGCAAAGGAATTACTCTTGTTTTTAGTGTTTTTCATGTGATTTGCAAAGTTTGGATCACCTGAAGATCAGGGCCCCCAGCCTTCTTTAGTTAGCCTTATAAGGCTAACTAACGAAAATATCACGACCTAACCTAACCAATCGTTAGGTCAATTGTACGGTGTATGCCCTTGACGATTAGTTAGGTTAGGTCGTTATATTTTCGTTAGTTAGCCTTATAAAGCTAACTAAAGAAGGCTGGGGGCCCTGATCTTCAGGTGATCCCGAAGTTTTAGTGATGAAAATTTCGATTTCAGTTTAAGTTAGAGCTTGCACGGTATGGGCTTACTGGTTGCTCAGTGGTCTCAGTGTCGGACTCTGGTCGGTGAGGCTTTGGGTTCGCTCCCGGCTGCTGGCACCTGGGTTAGGTTGGGCCGGCCACTCACCCTGTTAATGCTTGGACTCAGGTGACCCTTGGGGCACATTTACCCTCACAAAAAGGAGAAATAAGTTCCGGATGTTGCAGGTCATAATGTGTTGAAGTAAAGTGGTTACTGGTGTTTTAACGCAAGAAGGGATATTGGTTAAAACTATAGGTGTTGCTTTAGTAGTCTGAAGTATGAAAAGGTGCGCAACAGTAATCAGTTTTATAAAGAACAGAAAATAAACATTTCTCGGGTAAAATTAACCAAATTCAAGAAAGCAAAAAAAAATGAATGAACGAAAGATATAAACAAAATTGTCTTAAAAATTGAATGCAATTTCAACAACAACAAAGTTAATAAACAAAACCTTAATTAATGATTACTTTTACCAGTTTCGTTGCATCAAGTTTGGACTAAAAAGCTTAGTCATTTTAAAATCAAAACATTTTCAAATAGGCCTACGTCGAGGCCAATGTCGTAACACCTCTTCAGCGAAGTTAATCGACATTGGGTTGGATAGTAGTTGGATGGGAGACCGTCCTCTGCGTCCAGACTATGTAGCCACTTGTGGTTCGAATCCCACCTAAAGCTGTAGGTCCCGTCCGTCATATGACCTTAGATGTTGCGAAAGGAGCTAAACAACCCCATCATTATTATTTTCAAGTATGTTTTATGAATTAAGAAAAAAATCAGATAACTGGAAATGATTCCATGTATGTACACAGTGAGAAGAATATTTATCTATCTGTGTGTGTGTGTGTGTGTGTGTGTGTGTGCGCTAAATAAATAAAGATATAAACAAAGTTTTCATATCTGAGGTGAACAATTTAGAAGTTTAAGTTTTGGAAATAAACTAATTCTTGTTTATCTTCAAAACATCCTAAAAGATTCAAACTGCTTCTTCTCCTTTGTGTTTAATTTGTATCTTTCGTGCAGCCACTGCCCAGCCACGAGGCTTCAATAACAGCGTCCCGAAATGCTGCAACGCAGAGAATGGTCAACCGCTTTCAAATTACTTGACAGTACGTTCATGAAATGAATAAATTTGCTTCTTCAATGTAAAAAAATTGCATCACTTGAAGATATCGCAAATATTCTTAAAATTAACAAGTTATGCCAGCATCCTAGCTCACTGGGTAACACCGTTTCCATATAAGCAACCTAAAGAAACTGAGGTCGTGGATTCGAACCCCGATGGTGCTGGTGATAATAGAGCACCAGGCCGCATTAGTTGGCCTGAGCGCTGTGCCAGTTTCTGACCCTCCTCGCTGATTATCATTTATACACAAATTATATATGTACACAAGTACATTCAACTTGACTATGATAATAAACATGTTAATTGTTGGTCCTTTTCAGCACCCGGACTGCCTTCCAATCTCGATTCCTGCCGACGACACGTTCTATTCTAGATGGAATCACACGTGCATGGAATTCTTGAGGTCTTCTCCTGCACCGAGGGACAACTGTGCGCTTGGACCACGAGATCAAATTAATCAGGTATAAACAGACAACAGTAGAGCAGTTTAACATGTACACTAAACATAATTATTATATACATAATTACATGTCGCATTTATACAGTATTCTACATAACATCTGTAATGTGTTGGTACGAGTATATGCATGGGTGGACACTGAAAGGTTAAAGGCTTAAAATACAATGATATGAATAGTGTTTCTAGCTACAGTTTAACATGATTACAGCTTCATTCACTCTCTTACAAGTTTTAGCAAAGTATGCACACTGGAAAACAAAAAAGTTATGAAATCTCGTATTTGAGGAGAACATCTTCCAGTTCTGTAATTCTTGTGAATGACATAAAAAAAAGGAGATGAATTTTTCGTTACAAAACGCTCCATTCATACAATAATAATTATGGAGTTTGGGGTTGCTTGACTTACTTCGTATAACGGCAAAGGCCATGTGACGGAGGGGACCTACGGCTTTACGAAGAGACGGGGCGACAAGCTTGACCTTCTGTGAAATGAGGAATCATCGCACGGAACATTTGGAAGGTTGAAAAGATCCAAACCAATGGTCGTTGTATCAGCTGAATGCAGAAGACGATCACCCATCTTACTGCTAACCAGACCCAACGTTGCTTAACCTCGCTGATCTAACGGGAAGCAGTGTTGCAATATGGTCACGACGAAGCTCTCCATTCGTACAAATGTTAATAATAACATGAAGTAACAACAAACATTATCAATAATGATCTAAGGTAATAATACCAATATAATTAGGTATTACTGTGAAAAATTGTGCTGTTTAGTAAACACTAATTGGGAACAGTAAAAATAAAGAGATCTAACTCGAAAGTGGCTCACTCTTAAATACAGAACAATCCTCTCTCTCTCTCTCTCTCTCTCTCATCCAATTAAAGCTAAACAAAAGGATCTTTTATATAGAAAAAATGGAAACCCGCAATCATCTCTGTCACGAAGGATATTTTAGAGTTTTACAATAATTATTAATATTTTTCCATTATGAAATATATATATATATATATATATATATATATATGTGTGTGTGTGTGTGTGTGTGTATTGTTGTGAAGGTAAATGTATTGTATTTTCAGTATATAAATGATAACATAGGTCTAAAACCGTGACATTTCTGATTATATTTTATAAACAGGGCATTGTACAAACCGGGCACAAAAACACGATGAGCGGAATATCCCAACCCCAAAAATGTATCAACCAAATAATCAAATTGATCCAACAACGTTGGAAAGACCGAAACTCATTTGTCTTCCGTAGAAGTCGACTCTTTTTTTCTTCTTCTTCTTCTTTGACAGAATGAGAAGACTCTTTCCGTCATTAAAATCGATGTTTTTCATTCCAGGTGACGGCTTTCATAGACGCCTCGAATGTCTACGGTTCCGACGATCATGAGATGGCTGAATTGAGGTTGTGGGAAGATGGTAAGGGCGGATTCGGCTTTTTCATCATCTCTTCCCTTCTTGTTAAATTCGTATTATATTTATATTTTTATATTCTTTCTCGTTATATGAAGGTTGATTCAAAAGTTATTTTACACTTTTTAACTTAACTTAAGAACATTTACGAGAACAAAATCAGGCAATGTGATAGATAGAACAAGGTCTTTTTCTTCTTTTCTTTTTTAACCCTCGTTAGGAATCATGGGATCAAAACATTGAGAGAGAGATGACATTACTCGTTAAAGTTTTTAAAGATCAAATACAATGTTTCAGTCGTGTAACTGTTTTATTACAGACTTTTTATAGCAGCATTTTGTAGGATTTTAAGCCTGGGGTCATATAGACACCATGGTTCCAACAACGTAAGTAAATGGAGGGTTCCTGACGAGGGTTAACAAAAATCCTGTCCAAATTTGCTTGTACTTTTTAACGGTAGACTTCAACCTAGTTTTCCCCCCACCTTTTTTTTCAACGTATATGATCTAATGCCCGACGGACTTATGAGTAATATTCGAGAGAACTCTGTCATCAGTTTACCAATGGCGTGGTGAATCATTTCTTCAAGGCCCTGCGTGAAGATCTCTAGAGTTAATTGCATAGATCCTTGTCTTCACATACCCCAGAGAAAGAAGTCACGAGACGTGAGGTTAGGTAAATGAGATGCCCAGTTCATAGATCCCGTCTACCGATCAATTGATCTGGAAAGGTGCAGTTGAGAAACTCACGGACTGGAGTTCCATAGTGTTGAAAATTGTTTCTTTACCATTTAAATCGTGTGCCGTTTTGGGAACAAAGAAATTTCAAGCACCAGCTGGCAATTTTCACCTTTTCGGTCAACCTTTTTAGGCATACCATGAGGTCCTTTGAAGAAGGACGGGCCTACAATCCCCCCGACCGCTGAAATGGTACACCCCACATGAAACTTCGGGGACTCACTCTCTCTCTGGTATCCTCGAATTTCAGAAGGGGTTTCTTTCCCCAAGACTCTACATTTACGCTGGTTTGCGCAGCTTGAAAAATTAACTGCAGCTTTATCACTGAACTAAACTTCGTCCATGAGGTCTAATTCATCCTAGAAGTGATGAAGTCTCCTCAATTTCTAACTTCTGAAGAACTTGAATCCTCTATGGAAAAAAATCTTGATGTTATGCCGAAGCCTCCTTCGGGATGTTGGTTTCTAGTGCAACCCGGCAGATCGACTTCATTTGGCTAGCCTGAGACTTCGGACGAGTCTCTGCACACAGAGATCTGTAATTGTTATATTTTTATAAATAAATAAATTTACTGGTCTGCTACTTACGGGTATTTTCTATAGGAAACAACTCCATTTCCTACTCAAAACGTTCGTGGCCGAGGAGAATCAAGACACAGCGCTTTTCTAAAACGTTTATAAATTTGTAGTTTTAATTTACGGGTGGGTTTTATTAATTAACTGATAATTTAACTGTACAAGAGAGAAAGTGAACTTACATGATGGTAGTTACATTATCCGACCTTTACACTTTTCATAAATTTTCACTACGATTTCACTAATTTTGCACTACCTCTTACACACACAACGCCAGAAAGGAATCTGAAAACTGGTATATAAAACTTGCCCGCGTAAAGGCACTCAACACACATCGCTATGCGTCCTGCTATCGGTTAAAAGAAGGCCGTACTGTAACCTTTCACGTGACCGGTTACCTTTTAAACAGCCCAATTCTTCTTTTTCAAGTATCTTTTTAAGCCTAAAGAGAGTTTGTTTCGAAATAATTAACCGTTATACGCAATTATCATTTCCTAACGTTTTAATTAACGATCAAATTAATTAAAGAATCACATTAAAAGTATTCATATTAAATTCCTTTCATTACAGATCCATTTTTCTGGAGTGGGAGTAAAACATTACTCAAGTTTATTTGCTCAAAATTACATAAAATTTTATTTACATTAAGCAAAATGTAATTTTGGAATTAAAATTTTTTTTTATTTAAAAAGTATATATATTATATATATATATTTTTTTTTATTGGGGTTGCTTAACCTCCTTTGCAACATCTAAGGTCATATGACGGAGGGGACCTACAGCTTTACGTTTAATAGTTTTTATACAAAACACTAAATTTAAAAAAAAAAACCCTCTCCAAGAACGACTTCTACGACCTGTTAAGGTTTCAAACCCATTCATAAAAATGGCCCTACAAAAACTCCGTCCATACAAGATAAATATTAGTGGTTTTCGTTTGAAAATAAAAATGTATTTTTAAAATTTCTTCTAAATATAAAGAGCTTAAATGCAAATATATAATTTTTTTACCTCTTAAAATTTGGTGAATAAAAGTATAACGTAGAGGAAAACTATAAACACTGAATTTGTTAAGCAAATCCATTTCTCCGGGTGGCGTAGCGAGAAGAATACTTCGTACGTTGCGTAAAGAACTTCTCAGGGAGAGAGGTTTGAATCTAACAAAAGAAAAAAAACTCTCTATATATATATATATATATATTTCTGTATACATAATCTGCGTGAATGAATATTTAATAATTGATGTAAAAGGTTATTATTCTAATTCTAATTCTAATTCAAAGATAAAATTTCAGGAAATTCGGTTAGACATAGGATACATTTGAATATGACTAATAATAACTATGTTTATTTTAAGCAAATTTTTTGTTTACATCAAACAAATATTTTTCCAACGTAAAAAATATATATATTTTTTAAAGACGAAGAAATAATTTCTTAATTTGATCTAAAAACATATTTATTTGTAAATTATTTAAATATGAGTTTTCGTTTAACCCCCAACCAAAATTTTGTTAGCGTCCCCCAAAGTATTTTCTCTGTGTGAACGGCAATTGAATATCAGTGGGGGTCCTGCCAGATCGCGATTTTACACTTTTTAGAATTATTGTTAGCTTTTTGCTGATGTTTACGACCACATCAAATCGAAACTTAAACCTTGATGATCGTTCTTCTCAACGAAATCACTTTGGTCGCTCTCTGACGGTCATACCTACAGAGAGAGAATTTTATAATGATGTAGAAACTTTTGAATCACCATTCATATACGTATGCTGTAATACTGTATGCAGTGGCGTATTAAGGTGGGGGTCAAGGGGGGGCCAGGCCCAAGGGCCCAGCTGTTCTAGGGGGTCTGAAATTTCTGAGTACTTGTACTTGTACTCAGTCCCTATGTACTTGACAAAAACAAATACATTCTTGTGGCAGCTCTACTTTTACTTACATTTGTAAGCCTGTATTTGTGTCAAATGCAACTGGGAAGTGTTCTTTTTCTCATTTGAGCATGATTAAAAATGTTAAATGGTAACCCAAAAGAAATTGCAAAGTCTGTCATTGTTATACTGTACATAGAAAACGATATTTTGCAGGATTTAAATACTGAATTTGTGATTGGAAAATTTAGTGATATGAAGCAGCGCAAAAACCTTTTGTTGACTGGTGGGGAATGATTTTGTGATCAACTTTTATAGAGTGGTAGTGGACTGGTAGTTGTGTAATTGGTTTGGTGTAATTGTAGCAGCTTGGTATTTGTGTAAAACTTGCATTATTTCATTTAGAAATGGTTTTATTAATTTACACGACTCGAAGATTTGTCTTGTTGAGGGCCCAAGAATATTTTGGCCCCTGGGTCCAAAAATCCTTAATACGTCACTGACTGTATGTTCTTTGTATTTTACGGAAATCAGATAGCTTCTTTTTCTTATTAAATCTGGGTTTGTAAGTTTTTCTGAGGTATCTTAATTACTGTTTCTGAAATGACTGAATATTTGATTTGCTTTATTTTATTCTTTGCGAATTTTATTCCTCGTAATATCAAAGGAATGCTGAAATACAAACCAGTTAGATTCCGCAAAGCTCTCCTGCCCCCGTTGGATAACTTCGAAGAGGGAGAATGCAGAGAAAACTCGAAGAATCTTCACTGTTTCAAAGCCGGCGACCTTCGAGTCAACGAACATCCAGGTTAGTGAAAGAACTCAAACATTTGAAGCCTACTTTCTTTAGCTATGTGTTGGCCTTTTTTTTAACCTTAATGGTTACGGGGAATTAAACAATGTTTGGTAGCTGTAAGTAACCACAATCCAACAGTGTTCCTTTCCCGTGTGCTAGGTAGGAACACTGCAGGATTATGGGTACCCAGAACTTCCAAACATCTTAATACTAAATTAAAGAAAGTGTCAAATATGTTTCAGAGTTTTAAAATGTGAACAAAGTTAAACTTTCATTTAAATGGAATCATAGGATATATATACAGGGTGAACCAAAGGTTCTGCCCCATCCGAAATATGTATTAATTCAGTAAATGTCCAAGCTGCAGCCCATAAAGTAATTTACACATGTCAATTCTTTTTCACCAACTACTATGGATATTGCTTAACACTCTAGTAGAGACGTTGGCACACTCCTTTCAAATGTTTCCTTTATTTACTTATGTTTTCTTGAATTTTTTCTTGAATAGACTCTATTTAGAGTCTATTACATGAATGGTACTTGGAGTGGAGTGGAGTGAAAGTTTTAAACCTCTAATATACCATAACTTTGTTTTAATGTGTATAAAAATTCGTTTAATTTATTAACTGAAGATACTTGCGAAGTTCATTAATTAAATACTTTCGTAAATTAAGACGAAGGGAGAGACTATAAATTTATTTTGAAATATTTTTCTGAAATAAATTTCAAATGTCTGACAATCATTTCCGGTTTTAACATTCTTAATTAATTTCATTTTTGTTCCAAAGAAGACGTGACAAAATGGATGATGAGAGTTTTCATGTATCGATATATATATATATATATATATATATATATATATATATATGTGTGTGTGTGTGTGTGTGTGTGTGTGTGTGTGTGAACCTTGCAGCCATTTCCATTTAAAGCCTACTTTCTTTGGCTCGGTGTTGGCCTATTTTTTTTTAACCTTAATGGTTGCGGCGAATTAAACATTATTAAAAACCAAGCAAATAAACACAAAATACTTACATAAACAAAAAAAAACTATAAGTGATAAGCAATGACATATTAGCGCCATATAAGTGGTAACATTTTTTTGAAGCACCCTGTATATGTAAAATTTTAGTTAATCGCCCAATTCGACAACCTTATAAGAAAACTATTTTAAAATTTGGCCACACATTTCGGTCTCTTACGCAAGTAAGTGTATTAAATTTCTCTTCGCTTTGTATTTTGAAACGCCTTTTGAGAGTCTCTGTTCATGATCTGAGTCGTACGGAAGTCACACTCCTGAACAGAATGGTCAAGAGAGAACCATTTCGATTTTCGTTAAAGACAGAGGCAGAACGAGGAAGTGTTTTGTGTGGAACAGCTTCGTAAACTATAAGTAATGGATTGAAATAGATCAGATACACTCAAACCAACTGTATTTTCACTCATGAGACTGAAGTGAATAAACTCCTTACCTTCTAAAGCGAAGTTAAGGTGCCAGGGTCGCTACATCATATGGATGCAGAGGACAATCACCCATCCATCTACTACCCAGACCTAATGTCGCTTAACTTTGTATAATAACCGAACGTGTTATTCATAAATTTATTATAAATTTTTTATAATGCAATAACATTTTAAGGATTTTAGACCGATACACTAATGGACTCGAGTCGAAAGAAGAATCATGATTTTGTTTTGAAATGCACTAAACCAGCAACGTTTGCTTTGTGCATTTCACGAAATCAGCAACGTTTGCTTTGTGCATTTCACGAAACCAGCAACTTTTGCTTTGTGCATTTCACGAAATCAGCAACTTTTGCTTTGTGCATTTCACGAAATCAGCAACTTTTGCTTTGTGCATTTCACGAAATCAGCAACTTTTGCTTGGTGAATTTCACGAAATCAGCAACTTTCGGCTTTATATTCCACTTGCTAAAAAACTAAATCTCAATCACTTTCATTAATTCTCTGAGCCACTAAAGCAGCCCAGACCGACATATTACGCAACTCTTATAACACTCTCTGAAACTGGTGTAACGAAAATAATTGCTTTTACAGGTCTGGCTTCAATGCACACTCTTTGGCTTCGGGAGCACAACCGGATAGCTGGCAGCTTGGCCGAAATTAACCCGCATTGGAACGACGATAGATTATTCTTTGAAGCGAGGAAAATCGTTGGCGCCGAAATGCAGAAAATAACTTACGGAGAATGGCTACCTGTTGTCCTTGGTAAGTTATATTATTGATAATGATGATAATGATAAGCTACTGGACTACTGTAATTTTAAGGACAAATAACCAGAATATATACATATATGTTACAAGTGTATAAGATATATTAAATTTGTATTAAAAAACAACATACTATGTTTTGATGACATCATAATAGACAAAATGATTAAAACTATGAATGAAAGTAGGAAACCTGGGGGCTATTGAAGAATAGGGACCCCCCCAGCCTTCTTTAGTTAGCTTTATAAGGCTAACTAACGAAAATATCATGACCTAACCTAACCAATCGTCAAGGGCGTACAGTTAACCTAACGATTGGTTAGGTTAGGTCGTGATATTTTCGTTAGTTAGCCTTATAAGCCTAACTAAAGAAGGCTGGGGGCCCTATTCTTCAATAGCTCCGAAACCTGTTATTTTAGGTTAAAATATATTAAAAATCTTGGTCTCTCTCATGAAAACTTTAGTTTTGCTTCCGCCCGAATTGTTCATTCTGACGAAGGTCAAGCTTGTTGCCATACCTAAGACCTACAGTTTAACGCGTGGAATCCGAACCACGACTTATCAAGGAAGTCAGAAAATACAGAGTTCTCGCCCAACCAGTTTTTGTATGGAAGGATGAGCTGAGTGAGTGGGTGAGCTGAGCGGCGCCTGTCCTCGCCGGCCGAGAATCGAACAGGGTGCCGGTGGATTCGTAATCAGCACTGCTAACCATTACACCTTTAAGTTTGTTTTTTAATAACATCAAATAAAAATTTCGGTACTTACGTATTAACGGGGGGCCACCACATATATATATATATATATATTGATGACTGGTTAGGTTAAGTTGTAATATTTTCGTTAGTTGAAAATTTCTAATCCATCATATTTTTTAAATAGCAATATTTTTTAAAATATTTACAATGATTTATATTTCAAATATTTACAATGATTAATACATGTTACGCATTAGAAACAACATTTGTTTCTGGAGGCCAAAAATTTTTAATAGCATTAAGAATGGAATTGAATGGATCGTGATCATGTACCAACTGTCGCCACATAAATTCAGCAAGATATGACTGTAGGTGATGGCGTACAGTGGCTCGATGCTTTATATTTCTCCACTTAGCTGATCCCCAGAGCCTTTCGATCTCTCGTGTGTGAGTACCAGTTTCCGGGTTGACGAAATTGTACTTGTGGTTAACTTTAAAGTGTTGAAATCCTGACTTTGCTAGATGTTCCGATATGTATGACGGCCATGAGTCTGAGTAAATTATCGAAAATATTACAACTTAACCTAACCAATCATCAATATGTGGTGGCCCCCGTTAATACGTAAGTACCAAAATTTCTTTTAAAATATTAGTAGTAATGAAGTTATTAAAACACACACACACACACACACACACACACACACACACTAAAAACATTTGTATTGGCTGTGTAACACTTAAGTGTACATTCTGGTTTTTTTTCATTAATTTCAATAATACGAATTTCTTTATTATTTATTTGGTACCGAGCAACCTTTATTCATTCATAATAGATGAACTAAAACCATAGTCCGAATTCCCTTCAATATTTCTTATTTATAATTAACCCTAAAAATATAATAAGGGAATTGGGTGGGGAGCTAGCGTGACCCACATTTTAGGCTAATTACAGTTTAAATATATAGAGAGAGAAAGTATTGGTTTTACTCCTTACGTTTTTACATTATCTTAAAATACACACACACACACACACACACACACACACACACACACAAAGACCCTATCAGAACAAGAACCAGCGAAAACATGATTATATATGCGTATCTGAATTCTCTGCAGAGAGAGCCTGGCTTTTCAAAAAGCGTCTGAAATCCTCTCTCTCTCTCTCTCTCTCTCTCTCTCTCTCTCTCTCTCTCTCTCCGATACGTTAATTTTTAAGACAAATCCCCCGCATTGTCTCTGTCTCAACCATTACTTATTTCGCATTTGGACAGTGATAAAAATAACATTTGTTCCATTACTAATTTATTTTAAACTCCATTTACCAAAACTGCAAGTATTGCGATCTGACAAATTGCATAGTTTCTATGCAACAATGAATAATTTTTGGAGAACGCATAGTAAAACATGCTAATTATCATAATTTATATATAGGGTATCCGTAAATTATCTTTACAAATTCACTTGAAATTCAATTGAATTTATAAAGACAATTTATAAACACCCTGTAAATTTTTTAAAAATAAAAATTAAAAAATTTAAACGAAAAGTTAAGTGGTCAAAAAGCCTCATTTGCGTGCATGATATCGACGAATTTTTATCCACTGAATATCACGTACATGTGAAATTGGATTCCCAGGATTCCATTTTCGCGAACGCTATACGCACGAAATCTTAAATGTTTGTATTAAATTTTAAATGACATTTCCATCTGACACCAAATAATAAAGTTACCCGACTCTTAATGCCCAAATGTTTAGTAATACGAATGTTATACCTCAATTGTTATATTATTTGCAAAAATATTTACGAGGGACGATTAAAAATTGTGGTTAAAATACCTAACATGTACAGTAGGTTGCGTCGCAGCTATATGGACCATCGTATTACATAGTTTTTCAGTTTTGTTTGCATTTAATGCAATTACTTTAAGTTAAGAGTGAATATTTGAATTAGATTTCATATTTTTAATATGACTTTAACACGAGAATTCAAAAATTCTTTTTGAGACCATTACTCTCATGAAGGGGGAAATGTTGACGTGTCTTTTAGATTTGAAGAAACCACAGTTAATAAAGTAATTTTTCTTTCCTTTTATTTATCTACAGGGCCTGCTGTGATGAAGATTTTTCGGTTACCCTTGCAGAGACGTGGGTATTACAGAGGGTACAAGAATACCGTCAATCCGACAGCCACAAACTCCTTCGGAGCAGCCGCTTTCAGGTTTGGTCACAGTCTCGTCCAGAACACTTTGGCACGATGCGACAAATCCGGTAGAAGAGTACCATTTCGTAAGTAAAGTAAAGCGATATCTATCCCAAACTCTAAATAGTACGTTAAATATTAAGTAATATTCAGTATTGTTTAACTTCCTTCTTGACAGCAAAGGTCATGTGACGAGGGATCCGAACCATTGGTCACTAGGTCATTTGAACGCAAAGAACGGCCCCCTCCATTCAACTACTAAACAGACTCATCGTCGCTTAACCTCGCTGATCGAACGGGAAACGGCATCGCGACGTGGCCACAACTTAGCCTATGTTAACTACTAAAGTTGAAAATAACATCAACTTTTTGTCGCATAACATCCCGAGTTACGTCGTAGCCAATGTCGTAACACCGCTTCCCGTCGATCAGCGAAGTTAAGCGACAGTGGGTCTGGGTAGTAGTTGGATGGAAGACCCTCCTATGTGTCCAGATTACGTAGTGACCCGTAGTTCGGATCTCGCGTAAAACCGTAGATTCCCTTCGTCACATGACCTTAGATATTGAGAAGATTACGCAACCCTATCACAGACCCGTAGCCAGGGTGGGTGGGGGGGGGTCAGGGGTCGAACGACCCCCCCCTTGACAGGAAAAGTCCACTTTTGTAATCATAGTTATAACTTATGATGTAATATTATAACATATTACATCATTTAGTAAACAAACACTTGCATTTTTTTCTTAATTTCACAAAACTACTTAAACTTAACTACTGTAAACCCCCTCCGCAGTGACTAGGTCGTTGCATCAAAAGGTCCGCCTTTCTACAATTTCGACCCTTCCCCCTTGGGAAGTCCTGGCTACGGGACTGCATCATTACATTATTGCGTAGCATCTTCCTTTTACTAATTTTATTTGGCCACGAAGTCACCTCACGTTCATTTCATTTCCATTTTGTTCAGCGATTCGTTTGCACAACGAACTGATGAACCCAGCGAACATCCACAATTTGGAAGCGTTGATAGACTCCTTTTAGGATTTGCTTTTGAAGCCCCACAAAGAAGAGACGTTTTCATCAGCGACGAACTGACAAGACATCTTTTCCAAAGTCCAGGTATAAAAAACACCTTTTTTTTATTTATTCATTTGTTTTTGAAGAGAGTGAATTTTTTTTTTAAGATGGATGAAAGTAAACATTTACAGTTATTTCTCAAACATAACTGTACTGTAGGTAAGTGTTGATATGGTTCATTAATATTACTATAATTGATATACAGTCCAAAAAATCATCATTTTAACGTAGTATGTTAATTTTAACTTGTACGGATTAGGCTGTAATATTAGAAGTTGGTTATACTGTACAAAGTGTTCAAATGGTGTTTATGTTAACGTATATTTAGAAACAGATATTAGTTTTAAACACATTTTTCTTCTTCATTAAAAATGTAAAAATAATTAAAATATATTTAGCATTCTTTATTATTATTATTATATATACTGTACATACACACACACAGTGTTTTTCAGGTCAACCCTAGAAATATGGAAATTGGCGGAATTTGTAGCAAGTAGGTAGTAATTCAATGTAGTACAAAGTAGATGAAACTACAAATTCCGCCAATTTCCATATTTCTAGGGTCGACCTGAAACACCCTGTATATATATAATGTAAGTGAAAATACTCCCTTGCCCTTTATGAACATTTTAGGTCACCATTACGGAATGGACTTGGCAGCCATCAACATCCAGAGGGGACGCGACCACGGTCTTCCATCCTACAACATCTGGCGAGAGCAATGCGGCCTCCACCGCTTCAACAACTGGGGTGAACTCCTCCAGGTGATTGATGACGACACAGTTGGACGATTGGCCGTCGTCTACAAGTAAGGTGCTTTACAATTACTAACAGACCATTAAAATAATATGAAAGTTAAAACAGTCACACCAGCGAAAAACGTTTCGAAAGTTGACAGGTTTCCATCTTCACAATCAGCCGTTCATACTGTTAAGTCATTAAGAGTTAAAAGCACTTTCTCCTTGACGACTTAGCATGAGAAGTCTGAGTCAAAGGATGAACACGTATTGATTCTAACGTTATCTACTGTATATTATATTTAACTCTTACTTTATGATAATGGTTTTTTTAATAATTTGAAAGTTAACAATTTGGTCGTAGGGACCAGCCGGTCTGGTGCTGTTTGGTGTCCTATGTATTCCTTTGTATTTCTTTGTGTATATATATTCTTTTGATATCATTAATTCAAATTTTTTTTAGCCATACAGAGAAAATTTGTTGGGCTTGGTTACAGCTTAGTTTGATATCAAAGAATGTTTAGTTGTTGAGGAGAAAGTGCATTGCGCAATTTTGTGAAGGATAAAAGTCATCGATATGCGAATATTCTATTGGAGGACTAAAACATGACAATTATTCAAGTAATTCGTGACCATTTTGACAGAACCTCATGTACATGGTGTTCGAAAAGTCCCGTCACCCCCTACAAAATGTACATATTGTAATACCAATTTTATTTTTGTGTGATTGTATTTATAGGTGGTAGGTGTAATTTACGAAACAAGTCACTGTCAACAATTACTTTAATTACAGTAAATACAGTTACTAATTACAGTTACTAATCAAGAATAGCTGTGTGCACTCATTTTCGTAACAAAGGATTATGCGCCTCCATGTGCGGTGTGAGAATCAATGCAGTATTGCTAGAGTGACTGCACCAAATGCATCTCGAACAGCGTGTTTCAGTTCCTCTGTTGTGCGATAACGCACCCGGGATACGTCCTGCTTGACGAAACCCCATAAAGCATTCTCACTTGAAGACAGATCTGGACTTAGGGGTGGCCACTCAAGAGGGGCAGGTAAATGTTGCGAGCTACGGCCGATCCATTTGTTTCTGAACACTTCGTTGAGGAATTCCCTCACATGAATGGAAAAATGAGCCGAAGCCTCGTCTTGTTGAAACCACACCCGACCAAGCATCCCTAAACGTTCGAGCTCAAGCACAAACCAGTCCCGTAACATGTTGAGGTAGGCAATTTGGTTGACAGGACCCTCAAAAAAATATGGACCGAACAAGTTTCAAACAACTTTTTCTCCCAGCGCAACACCGTCTTGTTTGGTGGTGGAGCCTTATTGAATCTTGTGTTGAGATCATTTTGGTTATCATGCATCGTTTTGCCAGTATGTGACCTTTCATGAGCCCATGTGCTCATCACTATCCTTTCTCCAGAGTGTAAGTGGACTGGTCTGCCATTGTTCAAACAACTCTAATAGCTGGAAAGAAAAAATGTCAGTGAATCACATATAAATGCAATTAATCACACAAAATAAAATTGGCATTATAATATGTACATTTTGTAGGGGGTGACGGGACTTTTCAAACACCCTATATATATATATATATATATATATATTTCAGGGTGGGTGAAAAAAAAGTGACCCCTTAGCGGTAAACTGTCATTAAAAAAAGTAAGGGGACTAGAGCTCCCAAACTTTATAGATGCTTACCTTAGCATGTTGTTCGTCTTAATCGAGAAGTTGCTCGATGTGTCCCCTTCCTGCTCAACGCAGGCCTCCAAACGTGAACGCCACTGATCAATACACCTGTTTACATATCGTTGAGATACCTTCTCCCGGCCGAGCAGAATTCTTTCGCGTACTTCATCTATGTCTCTTATATTGGTACCAGGGATGTAAACTTTGGACTTTAGGGCTTCCCAAACACCATAATCTAGTGATGAAAGATCGGGGCTGTTTCGTCCTCAAGGAATGTGACAGTTTGGTGTGCTCTGTGAGCACTAATTCGTCGAATATCAGTTAGATAGAGTGAAAGATATACTTTCCAACAAGATGGAGCCCCTGCTCACAGAGCACGCCAAACTGTCACATTCTTTGAGAACGAAACGCCGAATTTTATCGAACCCAATATGTGGCCGGCTAGTATCCCCGATCTTTCGCCACTAGATTATGGTGTTTGGGAAGCCCTGAAGTTCAAAGTTTACATCCCTGGTACCAATATAAGAAATATAGTTGAACTACGCGAAAGAATTCTGCTTGGCTGGGAAAAAGTATCTCAACGATATGTAAACAGGTGTATTGATCAGTGGCGTCCACGTTTGGAGGCCTGCGTTGAGCAGGAAGATGAACACATCGAGCAACTTCTCAATTAAGACGAACAACATACTAAGGTAAGTATCTATGAAGTTTGGGAGCTCTAGTCCCCTTACTTTTTTTAATATGACAGTTTACCTCTAAGGACTAACTTTTTTTTACCCACCCTCTATATATATATATATATATATATATATATATATATATATATATATATATATATATATATACACTTACTTAAATTTATTGTAGATAAATACAGGGTGTTCAAAAAGAAATGCAACCCAAACTAGAAAAGAAAAGGGTTAGGTTAGAACGATATATGCATTCTCCAATGGGTTGCGTTTCTTTTTTAACACCTTGTATTATAAGGCAGAATTTCTGTTCGTGTGCAACGGTTTGCTTTCCAGATGCTTCCACACTTTATCAGTATTAATTTAACTATTATTGTTAGTAAATTGTTTGTAAAACAATTCTATTTGACACTTTAGGCACGTAGATGATGTCGACCTCTTTACTGGAGGACTGGCTGAACGTCCCGTGATTCGAGGATTGGTTGGGCCTACTTTCGCATGTATTCTGGGACAACAGTTTCTGAATCTTCGCCAAGGTAATTAATAGTAGTTCGCAGTTAGGAGAACTTTTACACTTTTACTGCATTATGACGATATAAAGTTGCTTCGAAACAAAGAAACGTTTCAGTAATTTTGCTTGAAAGACTATGGAGGAGACAAATACATTTGTACCTTATTTTTTTTTAACTCTGATTCATAATACCCTTGATTCAGGGCAAAAAATTTTAAGTGAAGTTTTGACATCGTTGGTATTATTATCTGAATGCTCACGACCAACAATGTCATTGCTAAGATCTCTGTAAATTAAACATTTAATCTACTGACGAGATCTTCCTGCGTGAAGCGAAGCTGCGAATGATTTGGAGAGTCAGTCATATAGTGTGTCTGTTGTCGAAATTAATCTTTGCATCGTTTGTCACTTCTTCTTCTTCTTCTTCAGGGGACAGATTTTGGTTTGAAAATGGCGGTATGGTATCATCTTTTAAACCAAAACAGTTGAAAGAAATCCGTAAAGTTTCTCTGGCAAGAGTTTTCTGCAATAATTTAGATGATCTTGACGCAATCCATCCAAATGTTATGCGACCGCCGGCCAAAAAAGGCAGGTGCGTGTATAAGCCATGTTTAATATACTGTGTACTAGGGTTACCATATTTGACTTTCAAAAAAGAGGACACTCCAGGGGTGGAGGGGTGTATCTGTATTAGTATCTACCAACTCACGTTGTATTAATGTTATATATACACTGTGTACTACATGTCGCCTATATTGAGTACCTATAAATAAGAACAAGTGTTATGGCCTCAGAAATCAATGTTATAAATATTCAAAATTTCCGGACATGTCCGGGAAAAACCGGACGTATGGTAACCCTACTGTGTACTGCATTAGGATATTAAACAATAATGAATGGTAAAAATTAATCCCCTCAATTAGGGGTAAATATCATTAAAAGTCCACAAAATGCTGTAATTATGATGTAAAGAATGCAAAAACTTCACTTTTCTACGTGAAGGTCAAATTATAATAATAAAAACCCACTCTAATAGACAGAGTTTATTTCCACAACAGTTTCGATGCCCACTGGCATCCTCTTCTGTATCCACCCGAAGAGGATGCCAGTGGGCATCGAAACTGTTGTGGAAATAAACTCTGTCCATTAGAGTGGGTTTTTATTATCATATGATGTAAAGATTCTATTAGAGGTATAAAAGTAAATTATATCGTATTTTTAACTGCAGTAACTGAGTTGTATTGAAGACTAGAACTGAGTATCCTATAATACAGCCCTTAATACTTCATTTTACCCCAAGAAACCAAAGAGTGCAGTGCGATGACTGGGACGTTCTGGGAAAAATTGATTTTAGTGCATGGAAGGAAAGCATAAACACCGAATTTCCAGGGTTCTACTCGGGAGGAGATTTTAATTTCTCATTACTTTCCACTGACGGTGCCCACTATTCAGGGTACGTAATGCATTATCTATTTACCTACGAGTTACTCCAGGGAAATGGAATTTATGTTCATAGTCCTTTAACTACAAAAACTGTGTGTAATCCATGTTTACTAAAGAAAGCCTTATAATGAAAAAGCACACAATTTGGACACACAAAATCCACATACATACGCACAGGTAACTTTATCAATAAAAATGTTTGGCTTTCAAGAGATCACAACGATATAATTACTGTTACAATAGACTGTCATTTCCATTTGGCATTTTCATCTAAACGTTATTTCAAATATAAAATAATATTTACTAAAGAAAATTACTTGTTTAGATTAGAATACAAAACTAATATAAGAATTATATTAATTACGGGGATCAAACATGAAGATATATATATATATATATATATTACATAAAAATTTGATATTATAATCAGTATTAACTATAAGCCAGTAATTATTGTTTTTAGGGGGTTCTTTATTTTCTAGATTTTTTAATATCATACGCGGAATTAAACACGTTATCAGCTTAAACTTGTAAACAATATACGAGCCTGTATAAACAGAAGGTTTCAAACTACAAATATCTTGGAGTTTTTGGTCCAGTTTGTGTAGAGCAAGCCTGAGGTAATATGAATGTACAGGGTGAGTCAAAGTCTGGAAACATAAGAATTATGCTTTTCAATGCAAATATATATATATATATATATATATATATATTTGCATTGAAAACATAATTCCTATGTTTCCAGACTTTTGACTCACCCTGTACTTGTGATTAGAACGGGTGCATTTGTGTTGCGTCGAGAAGGAAATACAAACTCGCGATGCAACTTTACCCTGATGAATCATGCGCACGAACCTATAAACCAAGGGATCTACAGTATGTAAATATATAAACAAATGACAAGCGCACGTAAAAAGATTATAAATTAAATAACTCAGTTAAATAGGATAAAATTAAAGCATTATAACTTCTGATGGTGCATAATGAACCGCGTTATATAGGTCTTGTTGCTATAGTGACCCTTATTCACTTGGCAATGATGATGCGAGCTGCTCGTATTCTCAATGGGTGCGCGGGCAGAGCAACGCTTTGTGAAACAGTGAAGCCTTTACTTTCCGTCTAATATATATATATATATATGGAGATAATGCATCTGGTTTGTAGACCTAAAATTGGTGAGTTTCATTCTTTCTATGATACTTGACACCTAATGAGTGTTTTTGTATTTTCAGCCAATCAGTCCAGGACGATGAAACGTCTCCTCCAGGCTTGTCTGAAGAGGAAATGTTTTATCTGGAACCCGAAGAGGAGCTGCAGGCCTTAGATGGAGAGATACAGTACTCCTTGGAGCTGCCGACGCCATTCAAGTAATGGGCCAATTAAGGGGGTTTAGCATTCGTGAACGGTTGTGAACAAATGACTCGTTTTCAAAGTTGACATTTGAGGGGTTTTTCAAGAAATTTTTAGACCTGAGTTTTCCTTCATTTTTTTAAATAATATTTCCTTAATAATAAAGTTTGAAGCACTCTGTACAAAACCTTATTTTAAAATATTAATTTTTAAAGTATGATGAGTGTGTATATATATATATATGATGAGTATATATATGATGAGTATATATGAATAAAATGCGGAATGAAATAAAGTGCGAAAAATCTAAATTTCTTCATGCGAATAAATTGCTTTTTACTCAGGAAGGAAACACCTTTTACTTCCGCACCTCTACAGTATCTTTGCCCTTCGTAATACCCACTTCCGTAATGTTCTCTCTTCATGATCTCCATTCCCCCTCCCCCCCTACCTCATCAACACTTTAATTCCCCCCCTTTTTCCTCTCCACCTTCTCTTCAAATTAATTCAGTCGATCTGATGTTACCTCATAATTATTACATTCGAGAAAAATGGTGGTGGTTTTTTTTTGCTGACTGTATTCCTGATAAGACATCAAAGATTTCAAATTTTACTGTTCACATTTTCATATTACATTGCTAATTACAGATTCTAGTCTTTGATGGTGAAAAAATAACATTAATTACTCTTAATTAGTTTAACTTATTTATCCATACTTATAAATATTAATAATTTGGTCTATAAAATACAAGGTGTTCAAAAAGAAACAACCCAAAATTGAAAAAAAAGGTAGGTTACAATGATATAGGCATTCTACAATGGGTTGCGTTTCTTTTTTGAACACCCTGTAGCATGTTTGTACTTCGATCATTTTATTATTTTTAAGCATTTTATTAGTGAACGTGTGAAATGTCAGTTGAAAAGTTTTCAGATTATTAAATACATTTTATTTTTGCAGTTTCCGGATAAAAAGGTAGGAAAAGGTGGTCCAAATTCATTAGAAAATTTAGAAAAGAAGGTGGCACCACTGTGGTTCACGAGGGCGGGGTCTAATGACGTCACTCAGCACAACTTTAATAGCGTAATCAAAGAAGCGTATACAGATACTCTATTTTATGGCAAAAAGAAGAAATAAAAGAGTAATTTTAACATTTTTTCCTATCTCACTACACTTTATACGATACATTACATGAATAAATCGGATCATCTGAAGATCAGGGCCCCCCCAGTCTTCGCTAGTTAGCCTTATAAGGCTAACTAAAGAAAATATCACGACTTAGCCTAACCAGTCGTTAGGTCAACTGTACGCCCTTGACGATTGGTTGGGTTAAGTCGTGATATTTTCGCTAGTTAGCCTTATAAGGCTAACTAAAGAAGGCTGGGGAGGTGAAAAACCTCCAACTCCAGGATGTGAATTATGGTATTTAAAAGGACTGTCACACTCATAGAAGCGAAGAACAAGCAGAAACTACAATGTTTAACTTAGAAGCATACATATCATACATACATACACACATTCATGCATACGAATCAGTTTTAAATTCATTTTACACAAATATACAGTACACCTGCTTCGTTCAATGCCTATCTTGATATTACAATGAGTAGTGTACTATTAAAAATTATTTTATAATTTAAATTTTCAAATTAAAATTTTATATTTTCAATTGCTATTAAAATTTATAACTACTCCAGGACACTAGTCTATGGTAACTATTACTAAACTTCTTTAAAATGAAAATGGCCTTGTATAAAATAAATTCCAAGGGTATGTTACGTAATTGGTCCTCCAATTCTATTCTTAGTAGCAGGAACGAAGACTTTATATATATATATATATATATATATATATATATATATATATATATAGAGAGAGAGAGAGAGAGAGAGAGAGAGAGAGAGAGGATCACCTGAAGATCAGGGGCCCCCAGCCTTCGTTAGTTAGTCTTATAAGGCTAACTAACGAAAATATCACGACTTAACCAAACCAATCGTTAGGTCAACTGTACGCCCTTGAAGAGTGGTTAGGTTAAGTCGTGATATTTCGTTAGTTAGCCTTATAAGGCTAACTAACGAAGGCTGGGGGCCCCTGATCTTCAGGTGATCCTCTCTCTATATCTATATATATATATATATATATATATAATTATTATTATTATCAAAAGATATTGTTTTCAGTGATATTATATGGCTTTAAATGATTGTATACTCTTTTTAAGAGAGTTTTCATTAATGAAATAACATTATTACAATTTGAAATAAGACTTAATTTATAATTAAAAAATAAATGCTGTTTCCTCAATGATTAAAGCAATCGAATAAATTAATGATTTTTTAACATGTGATTTATTTTATAGAATTTACTTATAATTCTACTATCGTTAAGGAGCAGCACGTAATCTTAGTTTAAGTGTACTATTCTTAGTATATATAATTTATATATATATATATATATATATTATATATATATATATATATATATGTTTTGATTGTTAAACTGACATATTAATGCATATCTGATACTTGTTGTGTATATATATATTTATTGTATCCTTGTTATATAAAGGTTACGTGTATGACAGTTATAATAGAAGATAACCTACTTAATGTTGTTGTGTTATTATTACGATTAAGCTCGTGTTTCGATGTCTGAGTTTGTTGTTTAATTTCTCAAGTTTTGTTTAATGAAGATCAAATTGTCTCCTTAACTTCTTATTCCTTCGTCAATAAAGGAATAATTTCAATGATGTTATTTAATTTTACCAGATATTATGGACTTGTAGTAGTAGTAACCATTTGGATAACGAGATATAATGACAAAGACACTCTTAAAAACTAACTTAACCTAACCTAGCGTAACGTAACCAATGCTAACCTAATTTACCCTAATTTAGTTTAACGCGCAATAACTTGTCGATTTTATGTCAAGTTGATCGGATGTTATTAGCTCGGAAACTATAGCAGGTTACGTCACATGCATTCCAACCTGACGAAGGGGCAACGTCTGCTTGATAAAGGAATGAAACATAATGAAAGTAAAGTCACGCCCCTTAAAGAACTGAAAAACAATGAAAGCACCAATCAAAATGCGCGAATTTTGAATTTAGTCTTTGTTGATTCTTGGTATCCTTTGTTTCGCGTTCTTCAACAAATCTTAGTTGGATTCCACTTTAAATATCCTGATTATTCAATATGGCGTCTCTTTTTACCTCTGGCCCCGCGAGGAGACGGGATCGGGGAAAGGCACTCTTTTTGGTTTGTGTGTGTGTGTGTGTGTCCGTCGTACCCACTACTAATGGGGTTGTGTTACAGTTAATAACGTTAAAAAGTACTTATTTTACATAATTGAAATAACTAGACAAGGCCTGATGCAAAAAAAGACGGACAAACTTATTTATCCTAAAAGAACAAAAGTTGTTCGATATTCTATCGAAGGAATCACGTAATAAGCAAAATATTCGTTTCATTGCTTAACCCTCTAACGCCGACTGGGTCGAATACGTATCGTTTTAAATACACGCATTTAGACTTACCCTACAAAAAAGTTCGGCGTTAACGGGTTAACTCAACCGGGTATATTTTGTTTAATATTGCCGTATACAATGACAGAAGAAAGCAAATAGCCTTCTGCACAAACGAAGTAATTGACAAAAACGACACTTTTGCCCGTATCTCCTGTTATTTGCTTCATTTTGCCACTGCACTAACAGAAAAATGGAAGGTTGTAGGGCAAAGATCAATTAATATTTGATGTACCATGCTTCTTTACACCCATAGAACAAGTTTTTTAAAAGTTTAGCAAACTGTAACTTGCTTTCTTTTGCCATTTTAGGACATAATACAATTATGCCCAACCAACCGAACTTCACATGGCTATATTCCTATATTTACAAATTATTCGTCTCCACAGATATTTCATTTGCAAAGGTAACTTTTATTAGTTTCTTAGTATGTATATGTATATATATGGATAGTTAGATAGGGAAGCAGATAGGTAGATAGATAGATAGATAGATATATGCATGTCCTTTTCTGTTCTGGAATTTTTATTTCTTTTACTGCCACTTTATTGCTTTTGATCGTTGTAAATGTTAATGAATAACACGCTAGTTCAAGTAGGTTAGATTTTAACACTTATCAAGTCACTGATATGAAGCAGTACACTTTGAATATCACTTAGAAAGTAATTTTAATAGATGTCTGTCACAAATAAGGAAAGAGTTTTCACAAATATAGAATTTTTATGAAAATGAAAATTTGTTATTTTTAATAATGGTGCGCGGGTATTTTCATTAGAATTCATTAAATGTACAAAAACGAACGTATTTGGAAAAAGAACTCCATTTTCATGGTGTAAATAGCTAAATATTTCAAAATGGTTGTAAAATTTGATATATATTGATAAATATTTCAAATTTGTTCGTCATATTGTATATACATTGAAAATATTTCAAATTGTTCGTCAAATTTGTATACATTGATAAATGATTGGAATTTCGACACTTTCTTAAAATTATGAAATTCGATTTACAAGTTGGTATGGCCGTAAATTCATTCAACGTAACGTATATTCGATGCCCGTGTAACGTAGAATAAATTGTCTTCCTTTAGAATCTATATAATCATTCAGTGACAAAAACTACAGTTTCAAGCATGACGGTAAACAAAAAAAACAGTAACTATAGTGATTTAACATCTTTTACGCCGAACATAAGTTGACTCAGTTTTAAAAATTCCTTAAAATGACATGATAATACGTCATGAAGACATGTTTAGTGTCCAAATCGCTTTACATATTACTATTTCAAGTATGACGGAACCTTGCAATTTTAATGAGTCTTTGTATATTATTAAAATTTAAAGTTGAATTTATATTCATGTTCGTGGAATTTATAGGTTTAAATCCTCGCATGAAAGTAAGAATACTCACTCAGTTATCCGTGATTAATGGGCGGTCATGGTCAGGGATAATCCGATTTCACGGTTAACTCAGTATACGCCGCTGTGGGTGGGTGGTGAGTGCAGCTGCTGCTACCCGCCACCAATGACTGGCTTCCCACCTCGTGCGCCACCACACCCAGAATTATTCTATTACAGTATAATATGCAATTAAGTAATTTGTTGGGCTGGCGGGAGACGAACCGCGGATCGAAACATCGCGCCAAATCAGGGTTAACTCAGTGTCATGATCACGGATAAGTGCACAATGGTTACATTTAGTAAATCACAGTTAACTCGATTCACGGTTCAGTGAATCACGGATAACCGCGTGAGCACAGTACAGTATTTACAATGTTCCTTTTATACTTAAATATCTGAATAATTTTGTGGATTTATTTGAAAATTGAAATTATTTTAAAAGAAAGTTCCAAATTTATTCTTATCAAATTAATTTTGAAAATAAAATTTTATTATTTGGTGTTTTGAAAACTTTAAAAAAAAAATGAGGTGTGTATTGATACTATCTCGTTTTGTGTGTAAAAATGGGCTCATTCTCGTACATACCTTGATATACATACATACACATGTAAACCAGTGTCGAATTAGTTGTTCATAGCATAAAGTTATACACGGAACAGGAGCGCACAGCGGCTCCTTTGGGACACAAAGCACCCTCATCTATCCTATTTATTCCTTTCTTCCTTAAGATTATGTCCAATCATGGAGTAAGCTCTTGACGCAACAAAATGGCTGCGTCATCGGGCGGCGCATGCGCAAAACCGCGTAGATCGATCATGTAAATAGCAGTGGGCCTCATCAATAAATTTGCCAGGTGCTCTACAGGAAACGTGTAGAGCGGGTGGGTGAGGCTGTTTCCCATGGAAGCAGGGCTGTAATTCAATCAATTTTATTACTGTTATAAGTTTTATTAATATAATATTTTTCATTTACAGTAAATTCGTTCCGTTTTTATAACAAATTATTTTATTACTGTTTAGTACCACGTAAAAATGTAGCTGACATGAAGGAAGAAATAATATATAAAATTACTAAACTTAATAGCCCATATATATATATAATATATATATATATATATATATATATAGTAGCGTTTGGGAAACGTGCACAGGCAAAAGAAATCGATAAAAACAATAATAGCAAGACACGTCATTTCTTGAAGCGTACGATTACTCGAACAAAAGACCCTTAATTATAAAGCGAAATCACACACGTATTAGAAGGTAGGAACAGGTATAGAATGTGTCACATGTAATCAGGAAGTAAACCGGAAATAGCTTATAACGGAAGTAAGGATCATCATCAAAACTGTTCACTTTAAAAATGAGTGAAAATTGCTGAATTTTTCCCTTTGAAAAAGTTGTAATAAATAGAGCAAGTCTCTTTAGGATCGTAATGCTGAGCCCTTCATTTTTTATCAGAGAATAAATCACAAGCGCGCATACAAGCAGTATGCGTACATATGAATGTATTTGAAAGTCCTATACGTACATAACTGCGATCGTCTGACCATAAAAAAAAAAATATATATATATATATATATATGTGAGCAACGAACGAGTGTTGACTGTTCTCAGAAACAGGCATCCTCAATTTGCAAATTCAGCTAATAGTAATTTTTTTTTATACGATTCAAAGCTGCGTGATTCTAAATTTAGATAATTTTTTTTATAGCTCATTTACAGAAAATATAGAGATAGAAATATATAGAAATATATAGAAATATATAGAAATATATAGAAATATATAGAAATATATAGAAATATATAGAAATAGGAAAAAATAAGGTGCTTTCCTGTTATCGGGAATACCCAACCGCCCGCCACCTAACTGTTTGTTATGTATTTTTGCTCTCGTCATTTTCGTTTAAACTAACGAAAATATCACAACTTAACCTAACCAATCATCAAAGTCGTACAGTTGACCTAACCGGGCATTCAATTGACCTAACCGGGCATTGAATTAACCTAACAGGTTAATATAACGGAAAATGCCCGGTTAGGTCAACTGAATGCCCAGTTAGGTTAATTGAATGCTCGGTTAGGTCAACTGTACGCCTTTGATAATTGGTTAGGTTAAGTTGTGATATTTTCGTTAGTTTAAACGAAAATGACGAGAGCAAAAATACATCCTAAACAGTTCGGTAGTCCCGATAATACGTAAGTACCAAATTTGTTAATCATTTAAATGAAATTAGTTAATATGTAAGCGATAATCAGTTAGTAGAGGGCCAAAATGTCTTTATGTCATCTAAAATCAGAAAAAACGTCGCTGCTTTCGGTACGTTGTCGCCACATGAATTCCGCAAGAAACGAGTCCAGATGATGGCGGGCGGTTGGGTATTCCCGTTAACAGGAAAGCACCAAAAATAATATAAATCTAAAAAGAATAAAAAATGTTACCGAATTTATGCAACCAATATTTATTAAATCGTAAAAATTTACCACCTTAGCGAATTTTAAAAATTCGTATCGAAAGACGAGAAAGAATTATTAAGTTCATATGCACTGATTCCTTGTATTCGTAATGATGTCGACAATGAGAGAGAGAGAGAGAGAGAGAGAGAGAGAGAGAGAGAGAGTTTAAAAACACAACCTAAATACATATTTCGGATTACTACCTTATACTTTTTCGTTACTAATCTCTGAAAATCCCTCCTTACGCTAATCCTGATTTGAAATTTTTAAAAGGATTCCGAATTAAAAACCCGTAAACTAATACGCTCCTTCATTTTCATTAAACAAATCCGACACCGGATATATGGATATTCACCGGATATTCGGATTTCTCCCGGAATTGTACAATGGTGAATATTTTTGTTTATTTTAATCTTGCGGACAAAATAACTGAAAAACATAAAAAGTAATTTGGATTTTCTTATATTATTTATTTATTTATTTATTTATTTTCAATTTTTTTAAATTTCGGGTATTACCCGTAATGCCAAGGGTATGAAGATTAATTTGTAGAAAATATTATGTTCCTTGTTTTGGCATCATTTCCAACATTCAATACTTCTTCTACAATATATATATATATATATATATATAACCGAGAATCCGGCTTTGTGTGGCATACTTTGATAAATATTCAAACTGGAAATCGTGAACCCGTTTACATATGTCACTTCTCTTATATTAATTACACTACAAACATTGTATAACATACTTTAGTAGAGACGTTGGCACTCTCCGCATACTTCATGTGACAGCAAAAGAAAAAGGGTGTACAGTATAAAAAGTATTTATTAAACGTTTTAAGGAACAATTTTTCCTTTTGTGAACAGTAAAATCCTCAATTAAAAATACTGTAACATTTACTGTATATTTTTAAGTGCCATACTTAATGCCAAACGGAATTACTGATGGGGGGGGGTATGAAGGGTATATGAAATATATAGAATTAAGTTTAACAAATCTGCTTCACTGTTCTCGTGAACTCATTTTGAATTCAGAGTGACTTCGTCTTCGTATTCATCGTCTTCGTATTTTTTATTGTTAAATTACTGTTAAAACGATGAATATTCTGTAAATTCGTTACAGTTAAGTAACAAGATCGATTCGACCTAAGTTGAATTCTCAAATATTAATTGTTAATTTAACTTTTTTTAACGTTAATTTATGTAATATATTCGTTTACAGATAGACATATTTACAAGCGAGTTATACTACGTGTTGTGGGTTTATCGGTAAATGTAGATAGTAGCACAAGCTGTTGCAGCAGTTTAGAGCATTCAAATGAAATGTGAGACATACCCATTTTCCATTATGATGGAAATAAGAGGGGAAAAAGTAAAATATTAGTCCTTAAATTATGATGGAAATAAGAGGGGAAAAAAGTAAAATATTAGTCCTTAAATTATGATGGAAATAAGAGGGGAAAAAAGTAAAATATTAGTCCTTAAATTATGATGGAAATAGTGTAAGAGGGGAAAAAAGCAAAATATTAGTCCTTAAATTATGATGGAAATAAGAGGGGAAAAAGTAAAATATTAGTCCTTAAATTATGATGGAAATAAGAGGGGAAAAAGTAAAATATTAGTCCTTAAATTATGATGGAAATAAGAGGGGAAAAAAGTAAAATATTAGTCCTTAAATTATGATGGAAATAAGAGGGGAAAAAAGTAAAATATTAGTCCTTAAATTATGATGGAAATAAGAGGGGAAAAAAGTAAAATATTAGTCCTTAAATTATGATGGAAATAAGAGGGAAAAAAGTAAAATATTAGTCCTTAAATTATGATGGAAATAAGAGGGAAAAAAGTAAAATATTAGTCCTTAAATTATGATGGAAATAAGAGTGGAAAAAAGTAAAATATTAGTCCTTAAATTATGATGGAAATAAGAGGGGAAAAAAGTAAAATATTAGTCCTTAAATTGTTTTTCCTGTAAAACGTGTTTAGAGGGGAAAGCTCCTACGAAAGAGGGACTTTGTAGCGTTAGATAATAATAATAATTATAATGTTTGGGATTGTCTAACCTCCTTCGTAACAACAAAGGTCATGTGAGAGAAGGAACCTAACTTTACGTGGGATCCAAACCACGGGTCGATACATCATCTGAATATAGGAGACGGTCACCCATTCAACTACTAAACAGACCCGATATCGTTTAACCTCGCTGATCAAACGTGAAGTGGTGCTCTGACGTGGCCACGATGTATACCCTTGAAACGTTAGTAAAGTTTATTTTTTAGTGTGTGTGTGTGTGGTGTGTGTGTGTGAGGGGGATGGGTATTTTTGGGTGGTGGGGATTCTGTTCTTTGGTCTGTGAAGGGTTACAGTCGCTTCGAAATGCCATGCTTGAAGTTGTTCACGTTTCTTTCACGTGACGTTCGTTGATATATCTTACGTTTAGTTCGTTTCTTCCGTTGAAGTCATTTTACGTTTTTCAGGTCTTTTACGTTGACATTTTAACGTTTAAATTATAAATACTTTGTAAAGCAAATCAATAAACAAAACTATCTCGTTTTTCTAAGACTCTATATATATATATATATATATATATATATATATATATATATATATATATATATATATATATATATATATATATATATATATATGCGCCTCGGTGGTGTAGTGGTTAGCGTCGCTGACTACGAATCCATCGGCCCCGGGATTGAGACCCGGTGACGGCAAGCGGTGCGCAGCAAAACTCAGCTGTTCATCCTTCCACACACTAAAGAAATTGGTTGGTAGATAAATAGGTACCCTGCATAGCCTAGTGTTTAAGACGCTGGCCTGCTGGTGGGGCGTGGTTCGGATTCCACTTTAAATGTAAGTCTAAGGTGGAGTGACAAGCTTGACTTTCGTCAGAACGAACAATTCGGGCGGAAGCAAAACCAAGGTTAACCAAGATATATATGTATCTATATATATATATATATATGCTGCAGCATTTATTCATTTCACGTGTTTTATTGTGAAATTCATCCCATATATATATATATATATTATATATATATATATATATATATATAATTATTAAGCTATTAAAGTACAGTACAATTATATATATGCGTTCTACTATACTTTCTTTATACACATAAGTCGCCTCTCATCTCTCTCTCTCTCTCTTCTCTCTCTCTCTGTTATGTCTAGCTCTCAATTCCGTGACAAAAATACCTCCCTCTGCGGGGGACGGGCGCGTGATGAGGGGATGTGGAGGAGAGGGAGGGTGAAAAGAGAGCAAACGAGGGAGGAGAGAGCGCAGGTGTTCCGTACCTGAATTTGCCTAAAACACCTGACTTGAACATGGCCCAGCAGTCTCCATTACCAATTGTCACCGTCAACTAGGGAGTTTTCCACGTTAGTCGATCGAACCTTGTTTTTGCATTAAATTTACGTTCATAGTTTATTTACCGTTACGTTTTAGTTACCTTTTCGTGTTCGTTTTACCGTGATTGTGTTCGTCGTTCGTTTATTTAGTTCGTTTGAATCTGATATTCGTCTTATCGTTTTGTGGATTGATACTTCGGTTTATTCTGTACGTTAATTCGATAATGGAATGTTTTCTATTTAGTTGTAGCTGGGTTTAACATTATATATTTATATATTATATATATATATATATATATATATATATATATATATATATATATATATATATATATATTATATTTAGAATTGTATTTAGCTCTTTAACGACGACTGGTACAAATTGGTAACGTTTCAAATACACGTATTCATAACGTACCCCCTACAAAAATTCTAGCGTTTTCAAAAAGGTTCATATTTTAGTGGTGAGGAACTTAATACTATATAATCTCGTACAAATTATCTTTAATTTGCAGTTAAGACGACGTAGCTAATGCAAAGACAATTTTTTTAACTAGTTTTACGAAGTAATTTAACATAGGTTAATATCTTAATTGTACTATTAAAACGCTTTAAAAATTTAACAAGAAAATGAAATATAAAATACAAACTACTTTCATTTTTAACAAACCGAAAACCCAAAGAGAGAACAAACCATTATATATATATATATATATATATATATATATATATATAATATATATATATATATAATATATATATATATATAATTTCACCCGTAAGTTTTGCAGAGAAATCAACTACGGTGAAAGCCATAAATTTTAGAACGAGATTGATTATCGCCGTGACGTTACCAAAGGAGAAAAGAACAGATAGACAGACAAATATATATATATATTAATAGAGACTGAACGAGAGGAGAACAAGTCGAAAAGTGAATGTAAAAAAAAAAAAATTGGTACAGTAATTTCGCCATCCATTTTGTTCTGTAATATAGTTAATGGAAAAAAAAAAAAATGAAAGGTAAGGTTATCTATCTATCTATCTATCTCTCTCTCTCATATATATATATATATATATATAAGAAGAAGCTAAAACTTTTAAAAGTGAACTTAATATATTTTCCTCAAGAGACGGAAGAATATCTGAATGTCTGTTCTTCACAAGCACAGTCTTACTCAGAAGGTGCGGGACTGTGGTTGCTGGAAGAAGTAGTCTGAAGTAGTTTGTGGGAGAGTTTGTACATTGATTGTATATGAAGTTTCTCTCTCTCTCTCTCTCTCTCTCTCTCCGTGTATATATATATATATATATATATATATATATATATATATATATATATATATATATATATATATATATTAGATCAAATTGAAATAAAGTCGAGTTCGACTTAGTTTCATTTGGTTTAATTCCAGTTCGACTTTATTCCAGTCTGGCCAAAATACTGTACTAAATCCCATGAGTTCGATTTAATTCCAGTGTATAAGTGTTCATGATTTTAATTAAAGTGTTCATGATTTTCAAATCTAGTATAACTTATACATCTAACTTAACCAATCGTACACTTGGAGGCTAGAAAAGGTCTAACCTGGTATTTATAATGTTTTTGACTCGATTCGCTCGGCAAAAGAAACTATGTACTGTTGTACTCTAGAAATCTAACCTAACTTAACCAATTACAGGCCTCACGGTTAGATAGGTGGCCGAACCAATCACTAAATAAGTATTTGAAACTAATATTAGTACTATTAGACTTAATTCCAGTACGTTTGATTTATTTCCATTGCTCGCGATTCGACTTACTTCCAGTTCGACCTTATTCCAGTCCTAGATAGTGGGTTCAATTTTATTCCACTCGATGTAGTTCCATTCGATTATATTCCATGTGATCTACTTCAGCGTTCCTGGAACCCTGGTTTTCGCTTCCCCCGAATTGTTCTTGTGACGAAGGTCAAATGGATAAATAGATAAACAGATAGATAGATGGATAGACAGATATCTTCCTCAACAGTGCATGTAAGAGTACAAAGGTATCTCCGTTCATCTGCTTTTCATTGTGCTTCGCCTTTTCCTGGACTGACCTTTCCAAATGAACTGTCAGTATTGTGACTCATCCCAGAAATATCTTTTTCTCCTCATTTTTTTATGTTTCATTTGCTCAACTCTTTATTACTGCAACGAAATTTCATCATGTCTCTACGATGAACGTCGTTTCGTTGTTTTAATTCTGAAGTCTCGTTTAAAAAGTAATTTTTAATTTAAAGATATCGTTAATTCTTTTTATAATAATATTGTTTCTATCGTAGTCCCTCAATGGCGTTGTTTTAAATTGCGTATCTCAAGAACTGTCAAGCACTTACTTTATCCCGTTTGTGATAGCCATTAGTTCAAAATTAATTCTAAAACAGTGTCAGATCAGAGAACAAACGAAGTGATCTGTTAAACTTTGTTTCAGTAGTATGACAATTGACAAAATGGTTGTCGTAATATAAAAAGTGTCCAGTTTTCGGCACATTCAATATGTCAAAAGAATTACAAATGAATTTGTGTTATTTGTAAGAAAAAGGAGAAATTAGATATTTTTAATTAAAAAAATGAGTTTATTGTGTTAGGAAAGTTATGTAGTAAACTTAAGTAAAATAAGGTGACGTCATCTATTGTACTTGGAAGTTGCGAGACTCAAACCCCTACAACAGCGGTTTCCAACCTTTTTTGAAGCCACCGCCCCATTTATGGATGTAAAATTTGCTACATAATACGATGATTAATGAATGTAAATAAAAAATAATCAAAATACAATGAATAGATTGATATTTATTGTTCTATAATTTAATTTTACATTACATCACAACTGCTACAATAGAGTTGTAGTTTGCATATCGTTCAGCCCTTTCTCCTAGCGCCCCCTTACCCTCAACGTTCCCCTAAACTGTATAAACGCCCACTGGGAGCGGTGTTCCCGTTAGGAACCACTGTCCTACAAGAATATTATTTAAATCACTGTATTGCATCTACTTCCGTTTTGCTACGGAAAAGACTAGTAAGCGTTTCAACAATGTTCTATGTCATTTCTGTGTTTTGTATTAGTTTTGCACTTTGCTACTGTATATTGACCGTTGCATGGCATCTTATAGTAGATGCATCATTCCTTCAAACACTAAATCCTCACAATTTTATATATATATATTGTGTGTGTGTGTGTGTGTGTGTGTGTGTATATATATATATATATATATATATATATATATATATATATATATATATAGAGTGAGAGAGAGAGAGAGAGAGAGAGAGAGAGAGAGAGAGAGAGAGAGAGAGAGAGAGAAGGGGCGACAAGCTTGACCTTCGTGAAATGAGGAATCATCGCGCGGAACCTTTGAAAGGTTGAAAGGTATATATTGAAAAACAAAGACAGTGCTTTATCTGATGATCTAACAGAAGTATCTGATATATTAAGAGCTCAGTACAAATCATCTTTCAGTATCCCAAAAACTGTCAAACTGATATGCGATAGAAACGCGTTCTTTGAAGAAGAACGACAAGGGGAAAGTATAACGGACTTCGACTTTACGACAGATGATAATACACAAGCTATAGGGAAACTAAAAGCACACTCAGCGGCAGGACCGGACAAATGGAATACCACACTGATCAAAAACTGCAAGAATGCAATCGCTGAGCCCCTATATTGGATATGCAGACGATCGCTAGACAGGGGAGAAATACCGGGCATCCTGAAGAGCGCGAACATAGTCTCAATATATAAAGGAGGAGATCGATCCGAGGCCAAAAACTATAGGCCAGTGTCGCTTACATCTCATCTCACTAAAATATTTGAAAGAATAGTTAGACAAAAAATCTATGACTTTTTGGAAACTCAGAAAAATTAAATGATAACCAACATGGGTTTCGGTCAGGCAGATCATGCCTATCACAACTAATGGAACATTACAACAACATTATTGATGCACTGGAAAGTAATGAAAACTATGATGTAATATACACAGACTTTGCCAAAGCGTTCGACAAGTGTGACCATGGAACCATAATACATAAACTGAAATATATGGGAATAACAGGAAAAGTAGGGAAATGGATATATAATTTCCTTAGTGAGCGGCGGCAAGTCGTTACAGTACAAGGAATATCTTCATCAGAATCAGAGGTCCTCAGCTCAGTACCACAAGGAACAGTATATGGGAAAACAGGAAAGTAGGGAAATGGATATATAATTTCCTTAGTGAGCGGCGGCAAGTCGTTACAGTACAAGGAATATCTTCATCAGAATCAGAGGTCCTCAGCTCAGTACCACAAGGAACAGTATATGGGAATAACAGGAAAAGTAGGGAAATGGATATATAATTTCCTTAGTGAGCGGCGGCAAGTCGTTACAGTACAAGGAATATCTTCATCAGAATCAGAGGTCCTCAGCTCAGTACCACAAGGAACAGTATTAGCTCCACTACTCTTCATAATCATACTAACTGACATAGATGAGGACGTTACCAGAGACAGTACAGTAGCATCCTTTGCCGATGACACAAAGATCAGTAGAAAAATAAGAAACCCAGAAGACATAGGATCTCTACAAACCGACACGAACAGAATCTACAAGTGGACGGAAGACAACAATATGAAGTTTAACACTAAGAAATTTCAGCTGTAATGGGACGGAAAAAGAGAGTACCTAAAATCCATGGAATATTATACCCCAAATGGACAGTAAATTCAGAGAAATTCTAAAGCAAAAGATTTAGGGGTTGTAATGACTGATGATGCGAAATTTAAAACAAAATTTTCGTTAAAGTAAACAGAGCAATTTCGTTACAATAAACAGAGCAAAGAGAATAAGTGGGCAGATACTGAGAACCTTTAAAGTTTAAACGAAGGGATAGGAATATAATGATTCCTCTACTGAAAACACTGATCATACCCAAATTGGAATACTGCTCGGTCCGAACATCCCCATATAAAAAAGAAGACATTAGACAGCTAGAAGGGATTCAGAGAAGCTTCACAGCCAAGATCAATGGGGGCAAAGAACTAAATTATTGGGAAAGGTTACGCGAATTAAACCTATATTCACTGGAAAGGAGAAGAGAGAGATACACCATTATTTATACTTGGAAAAATAATGGAGAAACTAGTCCCTAATCTTACTCTGAACCCTGTAACTCCCCAAACAACAGTGGAAAGTAGAAAAGAAAGACTATGTCGTGTTCCCAAATTAAAGGCTAGACAGGGAACATCATTAACTCTGAAAGAAAATAGTTTTGTTGTGAGAGGACCAAAACTGTTTAATCAGCTGATGTTGCGGTGGACATCTTCAAAAGAAGATTAGACGCCTGGCTCAGAACAATCCTAGATGAGTCGGACGTACCTGGATATGTGAAGTGGAGAGTACAAGAAACCAACTCACTACTTCACCAGGCTAACTCGAGAGGAGGGGCGACAAGCTTGACCTTCGTGAAATGAGGAATCATCGCACGAAACATTTGAAAGGTTGAAAGGAAAGATATATATATATATATATATATATATATATATATATATATATATATAAAGTCTTACAAACCATAAATTAAAATTTTGATGCACCTCTAATTCTTCCCTTAATACTAGGCCTATCCCAACTTATATATAATTAAAATTTAATTAAATAATAGCAACAATTTTTTTTTTCAAACTATTCAAAGATTTTTATTTTTGAATAAAAAATTTAAATGCAAATATAAATTTTCATTCATTTTCTGCAAACCATTTTTGTTTTTTTAATTTTTGTGCATTTTTTCCTGAGTGTCGCCTTATCAAATCTATATGATAATTTACTTTGATCTAGACTGCCTTTATAGATTCTCTCTCTCTCTCTCTCTCTCTCTCTCTCTATCGAATCGCTCGCTAGCTTGAAATGAAAAATCTATTCAATCAAATAAATGTATAAGAAATAGATACTTCGGTAACCTTGACACACACACACACACACACACACACACACACATTTCTTTCAAAAACCTTTTCGTTACGAGGGGCTACGCCGTGGCCAATGTCGTAACGCCGCTTCCCGGAGATCAGCGAAGTTAAGTGACATTGGGTCTGGGTAGTAGTTGGATGGGAGACCGTACTCCGCGCCCAGATTATGTAGCGACCCGTGGTTCGGATCCCACGTAAAGCTCTAGGTCCCCTCCATCATATGACCTTAAATGTTGCGAAGGAGGTTAAACAACCCAATAAAACAAAATATTCGTTACGATAAACCTTTTGAAGGCGGAGAATCAGTTTCCTGTCGAAAGAATATCGTCCAACAAAATATACACAGAGTTGACAAAAGTAAATACACAGTTTTGTTTTTATCAAATTTTTTATTTCATTATAAAGGTCAATAAATATAATGATTTTAAATATAATGGTATTTTAAATACAGGTGTGTGTGTGTGTGTGTGGTGTGTGTGTGTGTAACGCGAATAAAGAGACAAATCCGATTTGAACTGGTTTAAACTAGTTTCAACTTATTTTTTTTAGTTAGTAAAAACATTTTCAACATCTATAAACCTTCCTATCGTATATACAGTTGTTATAAAGTTGTTATATAGTACATGTTGTACATTATAGTTGTTATAAAATACATATAATAAATATAACTCGTCCATGTTCACTCGTGTTAATATAATTCAAATCGGATTTGACTCTTCATTCGCGTTACTTTATACACACCCTGTATATTGATAATGGGTGATTTGCTCTTTGAGATATTGGTATGAAATTAAAGAGTTTTACGCTTTTAACTGAACTCCCAAATAAAGTCTCGAACGGTGTCTTCACGCTTCTTCAAATGAGGCTACAATCGTACGTCTGTATAAACAGTCGTGGGGGTGATACTCTATATAATAACGGGTCTCAAAACAAGACGCTCGAGCACTGTGTATGATCCTCAAACTTTTAAAAAAGTCTTCTTGTATGAGGTGATGAAGCTCGTCTTTGTGAACATCGAGAGAGAGAGAGGAGAGAGAGAGAGAGAGAGTTGGTATGAACATCTGTTTAATTATAAAGTTTCATACTAAGAGCAATTAAGAAGTTAATTATGTCATTACTTGCTACAATTCAGCTTCCTTTAATTATATGAAAACGGGTTTGAACGTATCGCTATCTTTGTTATTTGCATATTTTTAGCTAACTCTCAAATAACTTATGCAATATATATATATATATAATGTGTGTGTATGTGTGTGTGTGTGTGTGTGTGTGTGTGTGTGTGTGTGTGTATGTGTAGGGGAGGGTGATGTCTGTTCGTTTATACACGCCGAAACGGCTAGGATAATTTGCACTAAATTTAGTACACACATTAATGGAGAATCAGGTAAGGTTTTAGTAACACACTCGCCTCGGTTGCGTTTCGTTTTTTTTATTATGTTGTGCAAGGCGCAGCGGGCATTCTAATATATAATATATATTATATATATATATATATATATATATATATATACACCAAGATCTATGGTGTAAATTCACAAATAAAGGGGCGAATTCTAATTACTTTTAAACTATTTAGATTTTAAAGTTAGTCAATGTACAAAGATAATGAAGAAAATTCCATTACATTCGAATTAATTCGAAAGCTCCTTAAATGACCTTTCTTCTTAGAGAGCTTTTCATTGACTTTGCTTTGATTCACTTTTCTTGGAAAAATTCTCTCAGTTTTGTGGATATTCATTTATTTTTTAAAAGGAGACAGAACAATGGCGGTTTCGGAGATTCATTACCCGTATTTCCAACAAATTGAACCCCCACTTTTAATGATGTGGGTTACGTAATGGGGGATAAAGGAAAGAACCCACGACAAAAGCTAACTGTCAGTGCGTTATCAAAAGAAAGTGTAACCGAAACTCAGTGGTCGGTCGGGATAACTGCTTCTGATTTTATCTCTTGTTTCTTAATTGGCGATTAGAAAGGAGGGTTTTCAGCTCTGATCTGATCATTGTTTGTTCTCGAAAACAATTGGAGAAAAGTCTTCTCTTATTATTATCATTTGTGTAATTAATTAATTATAAATGGTGATATATATATATATATATACTGTATATATATATATATAATATATATATATATATATATATATATATATATATATATATATATTCGTCTTTCTTCTTTGTCTCTTTGTGTGAGTTCGAACGACTGCTCAGGATCGACCTGCGGTCGACCCTCTGCAACATCTTGCCTCATTTGCGGGATTTAGTGAAGGAGGGAATTGCTGTCTGATCTCCTCCTGCCCTCGTAGCCAGCCACGCATGGCTGGTCAGGGACTTTGCACAGGAATCTGTCCAGCTGATTCTTGAAGTTATTCAGGTCGGTATGCTGGAGATTCCTTACTTCTCTCGGTAGGGCATTGAAAAGCTTTGGGCCTCGTATTCTGAGGGAATTTTCTATCCTCGTTTTCATGGTCCCCTGTCCCATAGCAGCTGGGACTGTACAAACTCTGCTCTTCTCTCATTGCAGTTTGTTTCTATTTCATTTCTAACATTAGGGACAAAGCCCTCCAGTATTTTCCATATGTATATTATTGTGTACCGCTCTCGCCTTCTTTCGAGAGAGTAGAGTTTCAGGGATTGTAGTTGAGACCCGTAATTTTCACCTTTCGTCTCTTCTATCAAAGAAGTAAAAGTCTTTTGTATATCTTTAATGTTCGCAATGTCTCCTCTTCTGTATGGGCTTGTGAGTACTGAGCAATACTCAATTATTGGTAGGACTAGACTCTTCCATAATTTGAGCATGATATTTGCTTTTTTGCTGCGGAAACTCCTCCCGATGATTCCCATTACATATATATATATCTGTGTGGGTGTGGTGTCGGTGGGTGTGGGTGTCGGTGGGTGTGGGTGTCGGTAGTTACAATATTCGTAGTTTTAATTCCAACTATAGCGAATTTTAAAAAGACTATTTCTTATTTTTTCTTTACTTATCACTCTTTCTACTGTTTTAGTCTCGTTTCGCTGTCTTACAAACAAGTAGAGTGGTAAGCGTGGCCACCATTAAGCTTTGGAACAATGCGAGAGAATGGAAAAAATTACAAACGATCATCACTGTTTACCGATTTTTTACTTATGCCGAAACAATGAACAAGACGGGGGAAAGCGAGTGCGGATTCACCATTTTAATTTGATCGTGGAGAGATACATTTCTGAAATTTTAGAATTACAATCACATAGTAACGAAAATAACCTAACCGGAACAAACCACGCCCGAGACTGGTTTTGGGGCAATTTTTGTGCCTTCGACCTTAGGAGTTTGCCAAATAGCAATTTACGTATCTTAATTTCATACAAAACATTATTAAATTTCTTATTAAACATTATAATATTCTTTATTAAAAACCAATACATGACACTCGCACCACCCTCTTGAAAATAAGTTTTCACTCGAAAACTTATTTATTTAATTTCTTTTCTTTTAATAGCTTTATTTATTTATTCAGTTTTTTTCTTCAACTTTAACAATTCCAAAGAAGTTAGAACAGACAAGAAATCATTTCAATGACAAGTTCCACACATTAGATATTTTGTATCATTTCATAGAAATCGAAAAAAAAATTATAGTCTACACGACGTTTGCATAAAATAACATCTCACACTAATGATCAAATGTACAATCTGTAACAAAGCTGTTACGTGAAAAATGAAGGATAAATTTCTTAAAATTTGTTACAACAAATTTCAAGTTCACAATCTATTCCAGCAATTTCTCATCAAAGATCACTTAACATTCGAAAAAATACTCATATAGTTACGTAGTTACTCTCAGAGCAACATAGAAAGAACAAGAATACGTTTACAAAACATACTCCGGTCAGTATGTTTACAAAACATACTGACCAGAGTATGTTTTGTAAACATACTGACCAGAAAAAGAAAAAAGCTATGAGCTATGAGCAAAACTATGAGCAAAACCCGAACCCTTTTCACTTAGAATTTCACCAAATGATAATCAGGGTACATGAATTTCTGAACGCTCTCTTTGTGTCTGTCTAAAGCTGACAACGGACTTTTTAAAATTTCAATCGCATCTCTTCTACTCCGCTAGAATGCAAGGGGTTGCATCACCATGCAACAGATCAGCACGCTTTGAGGTTGCGCTCTCTCTCCAAAACGGGCGAAAAAGGTGTCGTCCAATTCAAAGAGGATCAGGGGATGGAGATATACTGAAAGTGGAACCACGTACCGAAATTGGACGGAATTTGCTACTCTAGAAGTCGACGAAGAAACTCGCCACTCTCATCTCAACTTTTTTTGGTGAGCGCTGCTCATCTGCTACGTCCAGCTGAAAGGCTCCTTACACGGCATTAATCAAACGATCATTTGGCCGTAGGTGGTTTCACAACGAACCTACTGCGTTCAGTTGATGTAGCGACCCGGGGTTCGGATTTCACGTAAAGTTGTAGGTCCCCTCCGTCACATAACCTTTTCTGTTACGAAAGAGGTTTGTATACTTCATGTCTAACGAAATACTATGTAGTTTCTCTCACTCTTACCAGACGCCAGGTAAGCTTCATGCAAAGCAAAGGTCCGAGGCATGACGTGCATGACGCGTATGTCTTCATCACTGGGTTGCTAGACATTATCATGTAATTTACAGATTCTTTTTTTCCATTTCATCATTATCTCGGAAGTTGAAGCATACCTCAAATTTCATATTTTCTTTCATTTGACAGTTTGTACTTGTCGTCATCGTCATTATCAATTGGGGAAAGTCCACTGCTGTTTGGGGAGTTTATATTCATACTTTTTTTGGTTTCGTTAGCAAATAGTAATATTGTATTGTCATCTACTACTTAATGGTGACAGTACCGTTCCTTGCGTGACACCGAATTGTCACCTTCTTAATTTGGTGATGGTACTCTTCGTCCTCCTCCTCCTCCTCCTCCTCCTCCTCCTTAATTGTGATTAAGATTACATATAAGATAACACAAGGTTTGTAGATATGTATTGGGTAATTTTTTTAGGACATACAAACTCGCAGTTAACATGAGAAGTGAATTCTGTTCGCAGTATACACTAAATCTTGGTCATTATAACAGTTATGAAGTTGACGATAGAGTTAACAGTAAATACAAAAGTTAAACGAGTTACAGTAAATACAACAAACACACAATTAAAACAATATTTAATTAGTACAGTTTAGGTATTTCTTTATTAAAACTGATTTCAGTTTGCTTTTAAACGCTTTTACGTTGTAAATACGTACTTTGAAGCTCGGTGCTTAAATCATTCCATAATTTCAAACCTACGAAAATTGGTGATTTTTGAGATGATGAGACAATCTCAGGTGAGGATTAACGTGCCTATTTCTGTTCCTAGTCTGGTACGAATGAATCTCTTGGTGAGTTACAAACTATTTACTTATCCTCGAAGTTAACAATTTCCTTATATATTTATAAATAAATAAATAAATAAGTACTTGGCCCCTCCTTCTCGCATGAAAGAAAAATAAATAAATAAAAGTGAAATGTGCCAATTTGATTATGTCTTGGATATTTTAATAATTTTATCTCACGTCCTCGCACTTAAACTTGTACAAACGTGAAATTTCAAAAGCTAAATATTTACTTCCCACTTCACTTGTTTTAGATATAACTTTCAGCTCGAATGCTAATTATATAACTTCCATGATCACTTACCTAAAAAAAAGGCTTTGGAGAAGGCGTTTCATGTCACATCAAAGTTGGCCTTTAACTTCAAGGACATCCGCTATATGGTAATAATTCTTGAGTAATTGCAATAAAAATGATTCATCTCTTTGTTGGCTTCCATTCTAATTAGTCAGGGCTTCCCCTAATTATATATATATATATATATGTATATATATATATATATATTATATATATTATATATATATATAAGCAAACAACCACAAGGAAAAGGAAACACAAAGTCCGAGCGCTTTCGTGATATATTCACATTATCAAGGAAGAACAGAAAATAGACGGAGATTACAAAGTATTTGAGTTAAATAGACAAGCAAAAAATTCACAATTGGCACCTCAAATTAAAGGCCTTAAAGCCCTCTAAAGATTTTTTCCCCCAAATTGATAACATAATCTGTAGGCAGCTAAATAACTGAATAAAAAATATATACTGTATAGATGAAATTAGACAAAACGAAAACCAATACAGAGAACAAAAATTTTATAATGGTTATTAACATTTAATTAAAACAGGCAATTAATAGGCAAGAATTTAATGAAAAACAAATAGATGACGTAGATAACAATAGAAAACATAATCTGTAGCTGATTAATTACTATACAGATGAAATTAGACAAAACACCAGTACAGAAAAACCTAAAAAAAAAAAAAAAAAAAAAAAAAATTATAATGGTTATTAACATAATTCTAATATTAATTGAAATAGGAAAAATTACAAGGCCCGAAATTAATGAAAACAAAGGAAAGTTGCCATCGTCTTACAGAATTATTACAAAATTTCACAAACAATCTGAAAAAATAGTTATCCCAACAACAACCCACTTCAAATATCCAATAAACCACCCAGCAACCAAAGATTATACACGAAAGAATTATTACAATTAAACTAGACACATAAGAATGTTAACAGTTCTTACAATAATATTTATTTATTTAACAGGGCAACCATTAAGAGGCAAAAAGCAATTAAGAAAACGTAGGCCCATCGCCAACTTACTGACAATATACGAATCTAATTTGTACAACCCAGGGCTAATATTAAAGACCAAATCCGCATTATTCTTGATCACACTTGATTCCAATATTTTCTGCTAACAATAGATTTACTAAACCTTAATTTAGAAGCATTTTTCCAATCAATGGATGATTAGAATCTCTTACGTGAATGAAAATGGCGTTAGATTCCTGACCACTTCTTATACTGTATTGATGCTGTTTAATACGTAACTCAAGAGTCTTACCAGTTTGGCCAATGTAAAATTTATTACATATTGTGCAAGGGATTTTATATACACACCATGTTCACTTAAAGGGGAGTTCTTAATCAATGAATTCTTAATGACATCCAATTTTTGAACGCAATATTTACGTTAAAAGTCCCAGCAGGTTTCGGAAGCTCGAGGAAATTTCTCTGAATGGTAACACTAAAACATTTTTGTGTTATAAGGAATCTTATCCTTTACTTCGTAGAAGTTTTCTTTGCCATTTTTAAGGACTTATCTATGCAGTTCTTTGGGTATTTTAAATCAAAAGCAATTTTGTATATTATACTAATTTCATCATCAATAAACTCAGGGTTACAAATTCGTAGGCCTCTTAGAAACAAAGTAAAAGAGAGCGGATCGTTTTACATTAATGTGGTGATCAGAATAATAATGTATATAGGAACAATTATTAGTGGGTTTTCTGTAAACATTGTACTTAAACTTTTTTCCAGACCTATATATTAAAACATCTAAAAAAGGGATCGAAGAATCTTTTTCTATTTCAACTGTAAAATTGATAGAGGGAATTAAATTATTAAGTTTGGGTAGGAATTCATTGAGATTTAAAATCACTGGCCACAATTATAGAATTAATTAAGCTGTGCATAGTAGACTCAAAATTTGTGTTCAATAATGAATATTTTAGACAGAAATTTGGTATGGCGATGGGAAACCCTCTCTCCCCCATTTTGAGTAATTTATATATGGAGTTTTTTGAACGTAAGTTATTAAGGAAGATTCTGCCAAATTATGTCCCATGGTTTAGATATGTAGATGATGTTCTCTGTCTTTGGCCAGTGATTTTAAATCTCAATGATTCCTACCAAACTTAATAATTTAATTCCTCTATCAATTTTACAGTTGAAATAGAAAAAGATTCTTCGATCCCTTTTTTAGATGTTTTAATATATAGGTCTGGAAAAAAGTTTAAGTACAATGTTTACAGAAAAACCCACTAATAATTGTTCCTATATACATTATTATTCTGATCACCACATTAATGTAAAACGATCCGCTCTTTCTACTTTGTTTTAAGAGGCCTACGAATTTGTAACCCTGAGTTTATTGATGATGAAATTAGTATAATATACAAAATTGCTTTTGATTTAAAATACCCAAAGAACTGCATAGATAGTCCTTAAAAATGGCAAAGAAAACCTTCTACGAAGTAAAGGATAAGATTCCTTATAACACAAAATGTTTAGTGTTACCATTCAGAGAAAATTTCCTCGAGCTTCCGAACCCTGCTGAGGACTTTTAACGTAAATATTGCGTTCAAAATTTGGATGTCATTAAGAATTCATTGATTAAGAACTCCCCTTTAAGTGAACATGGTGTTGTATATAAAATCCCTTGCACAATATGTAATAAATTTTACATTGGCCAAACTGGTAAGACTCTTGAGTTACGTATTAAACAGCATCAATACAGTATAAGAAGTGGTCAGGAATCTAACGCCATTTTCATTCACGTAAGATTCTAATCCCCATTGATTGGAAAAATGCTTCTAAATTAAGGTTTAGTAAATCTATTGTTAGCAGAAATTATTGGAATCAGTTGTGATCAAGAATAATGCGGATTTGGTCTTTAATAGCCCTGGGTTGTACAAATTAGATTCGTATATTGTCAGTAAGTTGGCGATGGGCCTACTGTTTTCTTAATTGCATTTTTTGCCTCTTAATGGTTTGCCCTGGTTAAATAAATAAATATATTATTGTAAGAACTGTTAACATTCTTATGTGTCTAGTTTAATTGTAATAATTCTTTCGTGTATAATCTTTGGTTGCTGGGTGGTTTTGGATATTTGAAGTGGGTTGTTGTTGGGATAACTATTTTTCCAGATTGTTTGTTGAAATTTTGTAATAATTCTGTAAGACGATGGCAACTTTCCCTTTGTTTTCATTAATTTCGGGCCTTGTAATTTTCCTATTTCAATTAAATATTAGTGTTAATAACCATTATAATAATTTTTTTTTTTTTTTTTAGGTTTTTCTGTACTGGTGTTTTGTCTAATTTCATCTGTATAGTAATTAATCAGCCTACAGATTATGTTTTCTATTTGTTATCTACGTCATCTATTTGTTTTTCATTAAATTCTTGCCTATTAATTGCCTGTTTTAATTAAATGTTAATAACCATTATAATATTTTTGTTCTCTGTATTGGTTCGTTTGTCTAATTTCATCTATACAGTATATATTTTTTATTCAGTTATTTAGCTGCCTACAGATTATGTTTATCAATTTGGGGGAAAAATCTTTAGAGGGCTTTAAGGCCTTTAATTTGAGGTGCCAATTGTGAATTTTTTGCTTGTCTATTTAACTCAAATACTTTGTAATCTCCGTCTATTTCTGTTCTTCCTTGATAATGTGAATATATCACGAAAGCGCTCGGACTTTGTGTTTCCTTTCCTTGTGGTTGTTTGCTTATTAATAAGGTCACGTGTTGTTTTGTGATTCTAGTGCATATATATATATATATATATATATATATATATATATATATATATATATATATATATATATATATTTTATATATATATATATTTATATATAATTATATATATATTCTATATATATATATATATATTTATAAATATATATATCGAGGGAAACCCTTAAATGAGTCTGCTATTAAAATCTGAAGGAGAGAAAATAGCTGCTAAACTGCTCAAAGTTAGGAGGTGTGTAAATTGTGAAGAAGCGTTTTCCTTTCTTCAACTTTGCAAAACTATTAAAAAAAAAGAGAGAAAGTTAGACACTTCATTTTTAAAATTAGTTCGCCTGAAACGGTTGAATCTAAAGAATATTCAGGAACGATGTATCATTTTTACAGTTTATGTTAATTAACTCTGGATTTTAATTATATTCCATTTGTTAGAGATACCAACAATAGTTTCCCGCGACTGCGAACTAATACAATACTACAACAAATAGTAATAGTAGTAATAATAATAGGTCTATTATTAATTATCTTCATTCTTCGAAAAACAAAAAAATTGACCATTTCAGACAATGTTGTGACGTATAATTAACGAAGTAAAAAATGTATATCTGAAATTTAGAAAAAAAATAAATAATAAAAATTCTTCCACTTAATTCCTTCGTGCAGCAACTCTTAATAAATGAAAAGTTACTGAACCCTTTTTCGACTGAGTTACTTCGCCCTACATTCTTTGGCACCTCACTTCGTGCTTCACTTCAGTAGTTAAGATTTAACTTACTTTTGGTTGACCTGTTAAAAACGTTTTAGGTAGATACTATAATGTGCGATATACACAACTACACACACAATTATATATATATATATATAATATATATATATATATATATATATCTATATATATATACACGT